>CM056839.1:18638395-18838395 GCA_029853015.1 Chelidonichthys spinosus | reverse complement strand
ATAGATGGATGGATGGATGGATGGACGGATCGGTGGATGATGGATGGATGGATAGATGGATGGATGGATAGATGGATGGATGGATGGATGGTGGATGGATGGATGGATGGATCGGTGGATGATGGATGGATGGATAGATGGATGGATGGATAGATGGATGGATGGATGGATGGATGGACGGATGGATGGATGGATGGACGGATGGATGGATGGATGGACGGATGGATGATGGATGGATGGATGGATGGATGGATGGATGGGTGGATGATCAGGGCAGATAACTAATTAGCAGTAAGGTTGTAGTAAATCTACAGTGTAATGTTATTTCCTGTCCACAGCACAATGCAAGAATGTAAACAGTATATGCCAAATATGATCATAACGGAAAAACAGGTTTTTCATGTCCATGTAAACACCCTGATGATTCTGCCTGGGCTGACTGGCTGCTGTACACATAGTAACACAGTAACTAACACATGTGTGCGTCGCTGTGACGGCCCATGAGGCACATTGTGGATCTGGGCTCAGTTTAAATGAACTGCATGAATAACTGATGTCCATATTTAATGACGGACTAGAAAATACAGCGTGCCAAATTGCCTTGACTTTCCCTTGTTCCCTCCTCTCTGCCTCTTCAGCCCCACATGCTTCTGCTGCAAATTACTTCCTGGAGTAAAAGTGAAAAAAAAAAAAGCTATAAGATCCACTCCTGGTCATCCAGACTCTGCTCTGTTATGTTTCTCTATTTATCTATTTTCCTCTCCGACCATCTAATTAGGGGAAAACAAAAAAAAAAGTGCTCTGGGCTCTGGGATGGCAGGGAAATCAACCTCCAGCAAGCATGTGAACTAACGGACCACCTGCAAATGATGATTGTATTTATCTGATTATGAGTAGAACATATATAGTGAATGTATATTATGATAGAAGAATTAATAATGCATGCATTTATATTTTAAAATATTTCAAATTCGAAAATGTCTATAATTTTGCTCAATTAAAGATTGAATAAATAACACGTGTATCAGTGATTATGACCATATAATCACAATAATAATACGTCCTTGAGTTATTCATAATAAAAAGAATCAGAGAAAAAATGTCCTCACATGAGGATTAAGATTTTATTCCTTCTTTTTTCCAGCCTGCCTTATTACTTTCCCTGAGAATAACAGAGATGCATTAATGTTATAGTTTCTCTAAGAAATGATCCCGTACTTTGAAACTATAATTACAGCTGAAATGAAGAGCTCTCACACACCCGCCACAGAAGGATGCCGTTTAAAAGCTTTTAATAAGAAGCTTTACAACTACAATTACATGTATTAATTGGTTCCCTGGAAGAATAAATGAGAATGACAGGATCATTAAAAGTTGTGGTGCTAATTTCCTGAAAGATAATATACTATACAGTACACTCAAAGTCATTCCTTAATTGCTGAAATTATCGTGAAGCAATTTTACTGCTCTCACCTTTAAAGGGGTTACAGTGGTGTAAACCTTGAACAGTGTCTGTGATTTCATCAACCGACTCCATTAGAAAAGAGAAGAGGGGTAAAATCACACAAAGGGATGTACGTGTTCCCTTTTGGGGAGCCTCAGTGCATGTATGTGTGTAAAAAGAGGAGGGAAACTATTCGATAAAGGGAAATGAGCCAAAATTATATATTCAGGTCTGTCTGACCCCCAGAAATGCACCTGGGTTCATATTCTGAATCAAGATCCCATTTTTTATTGATGCCAACTACTCAATATTAAATACTAGAGAAACCTGGAAAAAATGTGAATCACAAAATGGATCGCCAAACACAGACCAGTTCACTGATGGCTGCTTTAGCGCTGCCTTTCTGTGGCCTCTCGTAGTGATAGCTGAGCCGGCAGTTTGCAGCTAACCGTCCTAACGGCGCTAACAACACACACAGAGGGAGAGCGACTTTGTTCTCTGCTCAGGTAGACGTTACTCTGCTGTATCTTTACATAGACATCAGTTGTTTTATGCTATAAGTAATGACTGCTAGATGTGTGCAAGAATATTATATGTACTGTTGTTACTTTGGATAAAACAATTAAAGGCCTCCTCGGTGGAGAACAGTGAAGAATCTGATCATCAAGGCGACACATGTGATCAGCAGCTGCACCGTTCAATGGAGAGTTTGTCAAACCGAATCCTAAAAATGTTAATGTCGTGCAGTTGTGAAGCCCAGAAAGTGTCACCGTTATCATCACTCATGTCTGATTATCCACTGTTTAATCTTACGTGAGCCATTTTTTTTTATTGTTTCTCCAGAATGACTGTCTAATGCTCATTGTTGCTGATTGGAAATGCACTGCATACTGTATATCCACCTGCATTATTGTCACTTATACTGATGCTTAGTGCAGTGTGTAATGCTCACTGACTGGCCAGGTTCGTATTTTAGTGAGTGTGATTTATTCTAATGATTTAATCTTTCCTCGGAGGAAATGAACCCTGAAAATCACAGGTCACAACCTGCATTCAAGCATCATAAAACAACATCGCCATGAAATACATGATGACAATCACATTCCTCTATTTAGGTACATCTGAAAGCCAAAGGCTACATGTCGTGTGAATGGATTTGAATGAAATAAGTCTTTTGTATTGTCTCAGCGGTTCTGAGTCATCAAGGGGCCACGGACCTCTTTTCATACGTGCATGAGCACTTACCTATGGTGCTCACCGCCGGTATAAGAACACTAAATTATAGATTGCCTTTTTTTTTTGTCCATGTGGGAAAACATTTTCATCGGCCATCTGAAAAATTATTTTCATTTATGCTTCTGTGGTGCTCAAAGTGTTATGATGGTTATTATATGGAAATTAGAGCATTTGTGTTAAACTTTTTTTTGTTAAATGGTAACCTGGCTGCAGTTATTTCTTGATTCCATGGTTAATAAATGACTTATATGGCAACATTATTTATTGTCAATTAAAGATCTTAAAGTGAAGGATTGGTGTTATTCTTTAGAACACTAATTTCTTTTTCTTTTTAAAGCTGCTCCTAAAAAAGGTGGACATTTTTTGGCACTCATGACAAACAAGAGTTAATATAGCATTTATTAGGAACTACTTTCATCCACGGATTACGACACATTTCCTGCAATCCTAACAATTCATGAATTTCCTAAACATATCCAGGATATTAAGATAGAGTAGTTTCTATTTAGATATCTCCTGACATCGGTTTGGCATATCTTGTATTATGCTGACGATAAGCTACTGTCTCTGCTAGTATTGCTAAGTGCTAAAACACAGTATTTTAACACTTGGAAAGGGAGGCCAAAACCCCCCGTGCATGTTTGTGTGTGTGAGAGAAATACAGCTGAATCATGGGAGAGAGTCACTGAGCACATTTTACTTCCCAAATCCCAAATAGAGTAAAGTGTAAATACCGTGTCACATCTGCAGCAGCAGCCTGGTCGGACCAATATGTTGATGTCAGATATGCCAGGGGTTTTTTTTGTGTGTGTGTGTGTTATTTAAAGTCTGCCAAGAGGTTCACAGAGGGGAGCGTGTGTCATCGCCACCGAATCCAGAACCACTTGTTTCACACCCCATAACAAACCTGCTGCCACCCCCCCGTACTGTGTGCTGATCCAGCTACAAAGCACCTTTCTTCCTGGCTGCTGCACACAGCACTTCAGACGCTCCTTTGTTCCGACGGCCATCAGACATCAGACTGAAGCCAGCTTCCTGGCCCACCGGCCGTGGCCTCAGACAGCCGAGAGGCTGCAGAAGCAGGATTCCTGCAGACGCTGACTATCGTGGACTCGTTATGCTCTGGGTTAACTCGCCCCAGTTCTGCTTCTACATCACTCATATGCCTTTGAAACGCATGAAAACCTCTCTGGGAACTGTACATTTCTGTTTGTTTGAATGTTGGTTCATGTGCTAAATTAAATATGTGATTGTTAAATGAAGCATCATACTTACCAGCATGACTAGACATACAGTTTCTTCAGATCTGTGTAGAGAGAGAGAAATGTGAATCTATTGGGAAAGTGCATTAAGGCCTCACCTCTAGACACCTCAACACTTCTATTCATTTGTGTGGCGTCCTGCAGAGCCGATAATGAGAATGATAATGGGAAAATGTGAAGCACATTTTTTTTTCTCTTCTTATAGTCGTTTCCCGTTCCTCTGCTGTAAAATATGTTTTACCAATCTTCTTTTATATATATATTTTCACCCTTTAACTGTAATAAATTGAACATTTCACATGCTGCTTCTTCATTTATCATAATCCATTTTATATATAACCCAAATTAATGTTTCATTGTCTAATCATCATCAGAATCAGAAAGGAGTTTAATGCAGAGTATGTTTTCACATACAAGGAATTGGCCTTTGTGTTCAGTGTGCACAATTTTGACAAAGAATAAACAATAAAGCAAAGTACTGCATGAAAAAGTGAAAAAAGACACATGCAGCCATATATACACCATAATATTATAATATGAACATCAACATTGATGCTGTCAAATGTTGGAACAAAGAACTTTACTTTTAAACTGCAGCTCACTTGAACCACTTTAAATTTAATGGCAAAGAAAAATACGTGATGACTCCGGGGCCCCAAAGCAGGCATCCGTTAACCATAACAGCGTGAATCAACAAGAAGAATGTGTTGGCTTACGTTGGTATCAGTCATATTTACCGTGCTGCTCCCAAAACGGCTTCCGGGGACATTCTGCATGCGACCGGGTGCTTCTGCAGATTACCTCCGCAAGTGTCACCCAGAATGTATTCTGATAGTTATCCCATTCGCTCGGAGAATTCCCCTTTGTTTACTTAAAGCGCAATTCTTTGGGTAAATATTTACCGCCGGTTAATAACCAGAGGATGTGATTGACGTGCATCATTTAACACTCCTCATTTGATGCTTCCATGGTTGGTTGGAGGCGTATGATGAGTTGGATGTAAAATGTCAATGGCACCTGCAACTGCGTTCCATCGCCACACTGAGCGATCACAAAACATTTTAAATATCTCCTCTTGCATGTGTGCATCCACTGGTTTACCAGCTTTAGGGTCGTTATTTTAGTATATACAAATTATGTGTTTTGATGAATTGTTTTCTATACACTATTTAAAAGCTAACATGCAGTAAAATCACACAGTTTCTACATTATTTTGAGTTCCAATTATATTATATGTATGACCTCAGGAAGTCAATGAGCCAAGAGTTTATGTGCATTGCCCGTATTTCATGCAAATTCAATTAGGCTACATACAACAAAGGAAAAACTTCAGCATCGAATGCACAAACAACCTCCCACAACAAAGACTGAGGATGTGTGCAGCTTTTGGTTGGATTTAGAAGTGCATCAATTATGCAGTTCTCTACCTAATGCAATCTGCCCATACATTTATACATAAGGTTGCGTATCACTGCCTCACATACGTACAATTATGCTGACACCCATAACACATAACAAACAGCATAAAGTCTCGGCACACAAAATAACTCCCCCGGTGGCATCGCTGTGAATGACTAAGTCTGTTGTCGCCTTGTGGAGTATACAGGAAGCCCCGGGGAGACAGACATGTGTGTTACATTGTGTGTGTATACAAAACCTGATCTCATAGGAAGGCGTCTAAATATATCAACATTCCACGTGTCACGATAACGCTTGTCCGGCAGTTTGGATGGTAATTTTACACCACGTTACGGCAACAAAACCATTTAGGTTAGGTTGAGCAAAAACATCATGTAAATGTAAATAAAAATATAAACAAGGTAGCATAAGTAAGGAAATCACTGACATAACATACTGGGACATGAACACTGGTCTCCTCATTGAAAGTCCTACGTTTGTTCCACCTATCCCTCTCGTCCCTCCATTATGCTCACTTTTTATTCTACGTCACGTCTTTACATTGCCGTATACTGCAATGCTCCACCGTCTCTTTGTAGATTTCTCTCCATCCCACTTAGAGCTGATAGCGTAACGTGACAGCGATGCCATGAGTGGGAGGGTTTTTTTATGGCTAACCTGCCTGTGCTGATATTTTTGGACATGAAATATTAATGCCAGCGTCATTAGAATGGGCATGACAACTAAGTTAAGAAGGTAACAGCAGCTAAGTGCATCGCAGTGTGAGGTGAAACATACTATAAAAGGTGTTATTCTCACTGATGATGCTGATGAAGTGTCAACTGCACCGCAACAAGTCCTCTAACCTGAAAAATGTACTGGACATAAAAAAAAACATGGATAACTATTTCCAGCTGTTGGAAAGATAACATACATTAGTTCTTAACTGAAAATAGCAAAACTGAGTTTAGTTTTTTGCAGAATGAAGGTTTTGTATTGAAGGTCAGTGGGCCGAGATGCTGCATGGATAATAAGAGAGTAGACCTGATCTTGGGCAAAAACCAGAACTTTGACTGTGATTTAATTGCAGAAAGTTTTTGGACATTCAGGTACTTATCTCAGACGCAGAGTGGATAAATTAGAGTGGTCACTGGGCTGAACAGATAAGTAAAGCTGAGTGTCATCAGCGCAGATTAGATTGATTCAACTAAAAATACTTCAAGACTACATTGGTCTGAACCACTGGGACATGAACAATATGGACTTCAAACCATGTCTTTGAGTCTTTCTATCAGACTTCCCATAATGCCACATTACGCACAAATAGCCTCATTAGAATCCCAATGACCTGGCTCGGGGATTACAGGTGTGGCTGCATGACGCGGTTGATGTAGTGCCTGACCTTGACATGGGGGGACCAGCTGGCTCAGCACCAACAACCACCCAGCAGTCGAACATATGTTTGTGTCATGGTCTGATCTGGAGGTACGCCAAGAAGAGAAAAGTAGTGGTTACTTCCAAGAACCTTTCACACAAAAGGACAAAGAGTGAATTTCACCATCACATGATAACGTACATTTCTTTTCCGAGCAATACATTTTCTCAGCAGGTTTTTTTCTGTAAAAATCCAACAGAAGACTCACAGAGACAGTTTTTTTTTCTGACAGCCAATTAAATTTATGTTCATGGATGCAACATCATCAATAAAATAAGCTCAATGCAGTCAGTTTATTAGTAAAATTAAGATAAGATTGTTTATGCAATGGTTTTGCTGCACCTGATGTGAAAATACCCATTATCCTTTTAATAATAGTTATTTCCCCACCAGATCTTGGACATGTCGTTGACATACCCGTTGGCCCTGTCCTCATGATAAATGCTCAACTCAATGGTTAAAGATGGAAGATAGGCAAAAGAAAACTACCTTACTTCCACTTTAAAAACTAGGCACGTTATTTTTTCAATCTATGTGCTGTTAATGTACTGCCATTAACCTAGATCAACCTGGATATTACCACTCATTAAGGAGAGCTTATTATGCAGCAAGTGTGACTAAGGACACAGATATTATTACAGAGAAAGAAGAGGTGGTGTACTAGTAATGATAAATCTGTTTACTTGCAAAAAAAAGTGTGAGGAAGCAGTAAGCAGGGACTTCGGCACCATCAGCACAAAGACGGATATTACACAGCAGGTGCAACAAGGGCGAGGGGGCTTAGGCCTTGAAACAGGGCAGCGTTGTGGACTAAGACAGCGGCGAAGAAAAATGGTGGTAGATCAAACACATTTACAGGAGCAAGCAGCCAGGTGTGCCAAAGCAGTGTCTCAGGAAAAGCAGGGTCAATGGGTGAAAGGGGAGAAATGTGAAAAGGAGGAAACTCAGCTGGAGGGAGCTGCTGTGAAGAAAAACGGCATTCAATTAATCACGGCTGCAGCTCGCAGTAGGGGTTCACTCCACCACCAGAACCTAAGCTCACTCCTGGATCCAGTCTATTGTGTTCAGGCTTAGTTACTGTAATAGTTACCAGGGGCATTTATAGGAGTTAACAGGGTCCTGGGCCTAAGGCCAGACCATCTGGGGCTAAGCCCAGGCCAACTTGGGCAAAATCAAGGCCATCTGGGAGTAGACCCAAGATGAACTAGGGCTAAAACCAGGCAATCTGGGCTAAACCAATTGGGCTAAACCAAAACCATCTGGGTCAAAGCCCAGACCACCTGGGGTCAGTGTATGTTGTAATGAATTAACATTCATTCAGGTTTAGGGTTGGGGTTAGGGTTGGAGTTAGCAGCCAGCAGAAAGCCACTCCCAGTGCAGCTGATACTACAGGTCTGGACTGGCGTTTAAAACTGCCAGCAGACACCCACTCCCAGTGCCAGCTGATTCTACAGGTCTCGGACCAGCTTTTAAAACTGCCAGCAGACACCCACTCCCAGTGCCAGCTGATTCTACAGGCCTCGGACCAGCTTTTAAAACTGCCAGCAGACACCCACTCCCATTGCCAGCTGATTCTACAGGCCTGGACCGGCGTTTAAAACTGCCAGCAGAAAGCCACTCCCAGTGCCAGTTGAATTTACAGGCCTCTGACCAGCGTTTAAAACTGCCAGCAGACACCCACTCCCAGTGCCAGTTGAATTTACAGGCCTCGGACCAGTGTATAAAACTGCCAGCAGACAGCCACTCCCATTGCCAGCTGATTCTACAGGCCTCGGACCAGCATTTAAAACTGCCAGCAGACACCCACTCCCATTGCCAGCTGATTCTACAGGCCTGGACCGGCGTTTAAAACTGCCAGCAGAAAGCCACTCCCAGTGCCAGTTGAATTTACAGGTTTCTGACCAGCGTTTAAAACTGCCAGCAGACACCCACTCCCAGTGCCAGTTGAATTTACAGGCCTCTGACCAGCGTTTAAAACTGCCAGCAGACACCCACTCCCAGTGCCAGTTGAATTTACAGGCCTCGGACCAGTGTATAAAACTGCCAGCAGACAGCCACTCCCATTGCCAGCTGATTCTACAGGCCTCGGACCAGCATTTAAAACTGCCAGCAGACACCCACTCCCAGTGCCAGCTGATTCTACAGACCTAGGTCCAGCATTTAAAACTGCCAGCAGACACCCACTCCCAGGGTCAGCTGATTCTTTCTTTGAATGGTGTAAATCTACAGTATTTAACGAACTCCAAATATCGTTTCTAAGATGATTACTTTCATTTTGAAGTAAGTCATCAAAAAATAAGTAAAATTCTGTGCAATTATTGTCTCTCAAACAAGATGTAAAAGTCCAGCAAACACCCACTCCCAGTGCCAGCTGATTCTACAGGCCTCGGACCAGCGTTTAAATCTGCCAGCAGACAGAAACTCCCAGGGCCAGCTAATTCTTTCTTTGAATGGTGTAAATCTATAGTATTTAACAAACTCCAAATAGTGTTTCTAAGATGACTACTTTCATTTTGAAGTAAGTCATCAAAAAAAAAGTAAAATTCTGTGCAATTATTGTCTGTGCAATTATTGTCTCTCAAACAAGATGTTTGAGAGACAACAGTTTCGTTTGCCTGTGTTTGTTAGAGCACACCTGCACCACTGATGTTTACATGATTCAAAAGAACTATGGAGAAAACTATGTATAATATATGCAGTGCAATATGTGGATTGAGGCGCAGTTCTTTACAAGTGATACATTGTTGACATTTGTCTTATTTTGACAAGTAAATCTATAAATATTCATAATATAAAACACAGTAAAGTCACAAACTAATTACTGCTGAAACTATGTGGCCAAATAATCTTTCATCATCTATTTGCTGCAATTCTGCAACCAAGTCAAGGAAGATGGAAGGGGATTGCAGGGGTATTCACTTCACTGACCTCTAATACAGAGCAATAAATACATGAGGATGGGTCATAATTCTGTTTAATTAGTCATTTTGCATACATTAAATGGTCTTTTTGAGCAGTTTAATTAGTGAAAACTCTAAAAAAAAAAAAATAGAAATTATTAAAATCTCTAAGTATCATCATCAAGTGTAGACAATCAGCAGCACATGTGAGATTACAGTTATTATCTCCGCCGCGGGGGTCATGGAATGTGTGTGAGTGAGTGTGCACCTCTGTGTCTGTCTGATCTCACATTCTTCTGCAGCAAATATTTTGGGTTCCTGGTTATGTTTGCATGTTCAAGGGCCCAAAACACCTTTGATTGCCTTTTTTATGAAGCCATTGACTCCCAGCTGACTCCTCTTACCCGATCCCAAATCACATTACAGGATATTCAAGCTTTGTTTCATTACAATGTATGTAATACTTGATTGCTTTCGTTACCGGTCTTATATATCGGCAATAAAGTCCATGAATATGAGCCGTGAGTTTTCAGTTAATTACACTTCCTTCTCAGCATCGAGGAGGTTGGATTGTGGTTTTCCAGTAATGCTTCTTCCTTCTTCGTATATTGTTTGTAAGCCCTCCGGCGTCTCGGAGAATAAAGCAACAAACAGTCCATTGAGCATAAATGCCTGTGTGTGCTCGTAGCACACACGCCATCTGTGGAAAATAAACAAAGCTTAACAGCGAGCAGAACTACCTGCTGAATACATTGGCGCCGCTCAGCTGCTGCTACGTGGGTAGACGGCTCCGTGAGTGCATTTTGTTTTTTTTAGCAAGATCATGTGACGTTTCTTTCATGGTCACGCTCGGTCACTAGGCAACCCTTTAGCTTTCAACGTGCATAGTGTCATTTACGTTTGGGCAATAAAACCACTCAGTTAAGGGTGTGTGTACGTCACTGTCCTGAGAGAAGTTTGTTGAGCTGCCCTTTGCTTTTCCTGCAGTGTCATATTTGTAAGTTGTTTCATGGAATACATCCGTGAAGTTTTGTGTTTTTTTGTATCGCTTGCTTCCATTAAGCCCAGCTTTATTGATTCTCTGTGCTCCTTGCCAACACAGAAGTGAACTGGCCATCTTGTGTGTCAGCTCACACAAGATGCTCCACCGCTAATGAGCTCCTGCACCGACTGACGGGTAAATTTATGTCGGCTTCTACTTCGTATGAAAAGCTTGAAAACAATCCTAAAATCAGCTTAGTTGCATTGCATTAACGCTGCATTGGTTCTGAACCTCTATATAGTTCTACAGAAGTTTTCTCTCTCACACACACACACAC
Organism: Chelidonichthys spinosus; assembly: GCA_029853015.1. Taxonomy (NCBI): domain Eukaryota; kingdom Metazoa; phylum Chordata; class Actinopteri; order Perciformes; family Triglidae; genus Chelidonichthys; species Chelidonichthys spinosus. Next base: position 18,827,401 of record CM056839.1, on the reverse strand, counting down.
ACACACAGTCTGATTGCAGCTGCCTGGCCACAGTATTTTTTGAGAGCTCGGTCTGTCATTCAAGTTGTGTGTGGCCTGAGGGAGGACAGAGTTCTCCAAACGGCTGCAGCACAATAAATTTCACTGAAGGAATTAAGTTGCTGTCTTGAACTCCTTTACTTTCTATATCTTAACCCCGTCTGAGTCGACACTGATGGATAGAGAGACCAGGAATACTCACTGGAGGAAGTTGCAATTTACACATTTCAAGAGGGACTTTTGTTTTCTGTAGTTTTACAGAGATCCGGGTAGATGATGAAGCAGGGTATGCTTTTGGGGGGCGTGGCTACTTTATGATGGACAGGTTACCATGTCAATCATGGACAAAATACTTTTTGTTTTCTTGTATTGTATTTGTATATTTTTATATGTTTTTAGTATATATCTTTATTTTTTTCTATGGTGTTTTCTATTTGAGGCCACTGTGTGAAGGGAAACTGCAAAATAAGAATTTCACTGCTCGAATGTGTGTGTGAGAATAAAAAAATCTTGACTCTTGAATGGCATCACCACTGCAACCTCACTACATCATCAGATCCTCCGCAGTCCAAATATGGTCACATCTGCTCCCTGGTTGCAAAAACTCAAGGATGGGGATAGCCAAAATGTCAAACTCCACACACAAAATCCACAAAGGAGACACCAAAGTGTGCCTTGTGCATCGGAAACACACACACACACACACACACACACACACACACACACACACACACACACAGAGGCGAGACAAAGCGTCCATAGGAATGAGAACGGGCCGGGACAGATGCTCTGTTGTTTGAACTGAATGTCAAAGATGTCTGTGTGCATTGTTCTGTTATAAGCAGCCATTATTTAAACAAGCAGGTGTGTTTATTGTCTCCCCGCAGAGGAAAAGGTTTAAATGACACGAAACTCCTACTGGTGACTTGTATTCTGGGTGTTTTTCGCTTCTTCCGGCTGAGTCGACCTCCGCTCAGGTTGAAGGTGAGCCGGTGCTTTGATGGGGATTGATTAAGTCGTCTACCTATAAGAATGATAAATGTGTCATTTGTTCCGCCCTAACAGGTTCGACAAAGCTAACAGGAGACTCCGGGAACACGTCAATCAATTAGCGAGGACACGCCCACAGTCCTGAGACGAGGTCTCATCAGCCACGGTCACTGAAAACACCTGCGTGGAAGTCCGAGTTTCCTGCATGAAAGCCATCGATGGAGTTAACACGCGGCCCTCTGTGCGTTCTCGGTGTCCTGAAACAAACATAAAACCGTTCAGAGAGAACAACATTAGCAGCCTGCTGTGCACCAGCAGCTTCACGACTCTCATTTGCAGCCGTATCTTAAGTCTGCAGACAGTTTTAGCCTCCTGATCTCTGCTCGTTTTAAATCCACTTCCTAAGTACTTCCACTGCTGTGAACTCCTGTGACCCGATAACTGCAACAGCCACATTTCTTTCACACTTTATTTTCACGGTGTCTTCTTCTTTTTTTTTTTTTTTTTTCAAAAGTGTCTAATGATGATAAAGCAAGCTCAACAATGATACTCAGATATATATATATTTCGTCTGCAGGGAAATTACCGCTCTTGTGACACATCGTTTTAGCCCACCGCTCGGATTTGTGAAAGCATCTTAATGTGGACATTAACATTTGAACCCAGATGATTGTGTGGAGAATGAACTCATCAGGACATTAGACAGCGGCAGACCCCTCCAACCCCACATTACTGCTGTCATCTGTTGAACGTTGGAGGAAACAAGTGGAGGAGGTGTAAAGCGACGCTACAGAGAAAGTAGTGCAACAATAACAGACACTTTATGACTGGAGCGTTGTTTTTTACCTTCCAACACATGTTCATATTTCCCGGGAGCTTCCCATTTATTTGTCTTTATGTTTACTTGGCTTGGTTGCTGAATCCTGCACCCATTCTATTCCCATTCCTGCCAACTGTAAATTAAACTGTGTCCTTGGACCGGATGGTTGGGATGGTTTTTCTTTTTTTTATTCATACATTATGTCAGGCTGGTATGAAAGTTCATTTCCTTGGCTGCAGCACCGGCTCCCACCATGCCTTATGAATACAGAGACGCTCAGCTGCAGCAGTAGCAGCAGTGTGGGTGAGTAATGCAAAACAGATTTTGCTAAATGGATTTTGAAATGATGAAGTCTTCCTTTAATTGACCTGCGCGGCGGTTAGACAATAGTATCGCTGCTGTAATAGCGGCTGCATTGAACACGCAACAGATCTCACTTCCTCAGTTTGATTTCTCTTTAGATTCATTTCAATATATTCCAATATTTTAGCTGTTAATTGATTTTCTCATGACAGTTTCTCTTTTTCTATTGACTGATTTTTTTTCTTATCTGTGCTCCTTCAGCTTTAAGTTAAGTCAAGATAAAGTGGTTTTGTTTAGCTTGGGACTGGAAATCCAACCCTCAGTCTTCAAACTCATAACTATATTATAGTTTTTAAAGAATCCTAGTGTGGTGAAATGTTTTTTTTCCAACTAATATTGCTCCAGAAAAGAGAAGAACCTCTTTAGAAGCTGCGTCTAACTACAGTACCAACTTTATTTTCCACTTTGTACAGTATCCAGGCTTAATTTGCTTGTGATAATAAAAGTGTGGCTGCTTTCTACACAGAGATAGATTGTCAGATCCCGCAGCCCCCCCGTGTTCCTCAGCAGTTGTTATTTTTAAAGTTCAGCGTAGCTCCAGTGGCTGCAGGGTCCGTGATGCAGATGCAGCCATGCAGAACTTCACTTGGCACGACATCAGTTCATTCTCAGCCGTACCCGGGGCCTTTCCTTTGACAGATTATCTTAGATTATTCTGTTCTTTAATTCGCCATTAAAATATTTAACCCCTGACTGTTGGGGGGAGATAAAGCGCTTATTGGCCAGGACATCTGGGATGTTAGTTACCATAGCTACTGTCATTTAGAGAAAGCTTACTGTGCATCGACAGCAGCGCGATGGAAATATGACGCATGGAATGAAGCATATGTTTCAGGGTAGTTTAATGTAAAAACTATTCATTTACAACATTTAAATTGCAGTTTTAATTAAAAGAACATTTTAATATAAAGTACAAATAAGAATTTTTTCCATGAAGCTGCACTTCATACCAGCAACTCCACTTTCTGTCTGTGTTGTGAGGAGTATTGAGTGTTTCCCCCCCTCAAACAGGCCTCCCTTACAATCCATGCAATTTCCCTGTCAGTTGTCTTGTTGCCTTTTTCCTTTATCCGTCAAAAATAAATAAAAAAATCCCAAATTCTGCCACACAGCAGATTTAAAACTTGACAGCGGCTCAGTTTCAGTTTCACCTCGGTCCGTTCCGTCGCCCCCAGGTTCCTCTGCTCTGTAATGAGTTCAGCCGGGCTCAATGCGAGTGTGATGACCCATGCCAGAGGCTTAATTGCAAAAATAAGTGAACTTTGCCAACAGGTTTAGGCGGCCGAATAATTCAGATAGATATTAAACAAGAGTTTCTCCTACAATAATCAAGAAAATCAAAAGCAGGAGCTCCTATTAGAATACTAACTATATCTGCAGTGTTTGGAGACAAAGTCTGTTTCAAGTCCTCCAATGCATTTTAGAAAGTTTCCATAAGACTTTATGTACAAGAGTACACTTTTCTTCTTATCGGCAAAGGGGATGTGACTTCCTGGCTTCCTGGTCTCCGGAGGCAACAGAGGCCTCAGGCTTGTCTCTGGGTTCCACCCGGGGGAGGGGCTCCAGGGAGGAGGAGAGGGGGACCCTCTGCTCCTGTGGAAAGCCAGGAGGTAAGAGAGGAGAGCAATGATTGCCTTGTGAGTTACGTTGGTACATTTCTGTTGAATGATGTAATAAAAAGTCATGGTGACATCCTACAATCCTATTGGTCCATGTGACACACACACACACACACACACACACACACAGTCTTCCTCCTAATCCGACCCCATGGTGCTGCACAGGTAAATAACCCCCTCGCCTCGCTCTGTGTGCTTTGTGCCGTTGACTCCGCCATGCACCGGTGGATCGCCGAAAACCAGGCCCCTTGAAGTTCACCATAATCACTCGCAGATTTCTACATGCGACGTTATCTCGTCACACTCGTGATCCGTAGCTAATCTTCCAAATTCAATAGCCAAACGGAAAAAAAATCCAGAGGTTTAGCATCTTAAACAACGGGCATTACATACGGCAATTTGAAACGCGGGCTCCCGTTGGCCGGATGAATTCTGCGCCTTGTGTTCGGATTGTTTTGAGATGAAATGGATCGTGGCAGTAATCCTCGGGGGTACAGTGGATGTGTTTGAGAAGAATGAAGGTCCTATTTTTATGATGCTGCAACACGGTCGCCATGAAATCTCTCAGAGGCTTCAGTCCATTTTTTTCGCTCTCATTTAGTAATTTTATGGCTCCGTACAGACGTTTGCACGGAGGTGGGCGACGTGCTGCAACTGCAAGACATGGGCCATTTTGGAGCTCATTTTGGTAAATCTGTATTTGAGAAAGGAAAGGATGTATTTGTAGGTCAAGACCAAAAGTTAAAAATGTATTCCAGCAAAGCGAACTTCAGCAAACCTGCAATTAAATAGAGTTAGAGTTGATGATTTGATTCTCGGCTCCTTTTGTCTGAATGATGAAAGTGTTTAAATTGTATTTACATGCTGCTTAAAGTGAAGATATTGCATTCACAATAATGTGGAGAAAAGAAAGCGATTCCACTTGAGTAAATCTATATGAAGACGAGGTTGGCGTGCCGTGGGAATAAGAAGGATGCTGAAGGTGTTTTTAGCTCCGACAGATCAACATCTTCAGACATCCACAGAGAGGAACGTGCTTCTGGTGGTCTAACTGTTACATTAGAGTTCAGTGAACAGATGGCAGCTTAGAAAAGAAAGATCCCAATGTTCTGCTCACACATTGGAGGGTTTTTTCTTTTAGTAATAAAATATATTAGTGCTCAGACCGCCATAAGGGCCAAATATACCGTGTAATGACTCAACCTGTGTCTATTGCATACAGATCTGTTTTTTTGTTCTCTTTGTTTATCATCATCTCTCCCACTTACGATGGTGTGATACTGAAGGCCAACCAAGAACAACTATCCTTGGTGTTGGAGGCAGGCAGAGCTGAACTGGAAACCATGGCAACACAGTGCTTGCCTCTCTAATCCCTTGGCCCTGCCAAGAGAGTAGACAAATACCTGCGCAAGCCCCGGCCTATTCAACACCTGCATGAAAGAGCCTTCCCAATCTGCCTGCTATGAAAATACACCAGGGAGGAGTTCTGATGGACCGTTTTCCTGCAGTATCACCATAATCACACAGACAGACAGGCAGGCAGACAGACAGGCAGGCAGGCAGGCAGACAGACAGGAGGGCTGTTTGCATCCTCGGGCTGTTCAGTTCTCCTCATAAAGCATCTACAGTGTAGAGACACCGGTTTTGTTTTCCCTCCAATCAAGTGTAGTAAGAAAGCATTTTCATGAGTGACTCCAGCTGTTATCACATTGTTTGTGTTCTAACAATCGCATATTAGCAGGTTTGTTCATTTTAACAGGCAAAACTGTCACAATAATCTGATTAACACGAATAAATCACACCGCATTTCACAGTTATTTCTTCAAAAAAATGTTTAGCATCTTATGATTCTTTTATAGGACGAACACACACACACACACACACACATGAAATGTGTTTGCAGGAAGCAAAAATGTCATCAGGCCAATGAGTTGCTAAACGAGTGTAATTGTGATGAAGAAGCTGATAATTTGAGTGTTTTATTCAGTCGCAATTAGCTTTCAGATTGTGCCGCGATCAGTGAACCCGAAACTCATTGTTACATGAAAGAAGAGAGAAAAAAGGCTGCTTCTTCATTCTCGTCTTCAGTTTGATGTCCTTGAACCATTTCTTTTTTTTTTTTTCAAAGTCCTTTATTCAGGATGGATGGCGGGTAATGTGATGGACTGTGTAATTACATCCGTGATAAATAATTACTGGAAATGGTGGCGTTATCAAAATGTCATTAAAGTTCAAATAGGGGGGAAAAGGTGAGGTTGTTTTACACGACCTTTACAGTGTTAACGTGACCCCCCTCGTCACCGCAGCACCCGAGCATGAAGACGGGGGTCACAACAAGACCATTATGTAACAGATATATGTAGCAGGAACGTCATTTACATTTTAAAATGGCTCAATAAAATAAATCTGTTTGACAAAGAAGTCATTTCTTGTTTCCTGTGTTTGTATTCAGTCTCTTTAACCTTGTGTTTCAGTCTGTTCTCTTACAATAACCAAACGCCACCACGTTTCCACACACACAGAGAAAGAAACGGCACCTTTAACCTTAAACATCTCAAAAAAGAAAACCTCAATTAAATATCTAATGAAACTAAAACAAAAATAATAAGCAGACAAGCAGAGGAGGCTGACCTGAAAACAGCAGCGAGTTCATTCAGAAGCAGCAATGTTTTATATAAAAGCAAATCAATACAAACTAAAAAAAGGAGACTGTCCTCTTTATACATCTTCCAAGAAACCTGCCCACTGATGTCGTAAGAGGTTTAGTATTGAGAGCGTTGATGTAGCAGCAAACAGTTATTTGTAATGGAAAAGGTGGAGAGGAGTCTCCCACTCCCTCTGTGTGTGTTGTTATCTGTGGTTTGTTGTCATAGCCGAGCATTTTTGCTAGCTACGCAGAAAAATGGAGAACTTTGAGAGTCTCACCTCGAGGAGAAACCCACTCAAAGACGCTCCGTCGCCACATTTGTGCAGGAAGTATAACGGAGCCTTCAGCCGCCGCCATCTTGAATTGCCGGAGTCTTATGCTCTAAATTTCCGACTGATCACCTTTAAAAGAGACATCAAACCAAACTCACTCCTGAGGAGGAACACGAGCGGACTAAGCCCGACCAGCCCCCCCTCCCCTCCTACCTGCCGTCGTGGCGCTCGCCGCCTCCAGAAGAAAGACCGCCAGAGACTCCGGCGTCTGTAGTTCGGGCCAATTACGACAGCGCTCGCCATCTGCTGCCAGAGCTGGAACATCTGTTGCTAAAACCTCTTTATGGGTGACCCTCAGCTAAAGAGAGGGTGTCACCTCTGCTTTGGCGCCCCCCGCCGCGAGAACCTCCCTGAACGTGCACCAGCAGGTAACTCGGCGGGTGGAGTCACCGCGACCCCACCTGACCTCATTGCGACGAAGCTGTCGGGACTTTCCGACTCTTCTATCAAGAACAACGCTGAAGACATCTGCACAGCGCCGCGCTCACATCGATCATTTACAGTGTTTTCACTCCAACCTCGGCGCCATCAAAGGCAGACGAGTGTGACAAATTAGACACGGGGAACATATTCTGACCCGGGCATGGCGTGCCAAAAAAAAAAAAAAGAAACCTTCAGGGACCATTCCTGGGATCTGCATGAACGGAGCCCCGGCGGGGTTTGGTCGTGTCGAGCTCGGCGACGGCAGCCTCCAAGCACAGCAGAACCTTTTTTTTTTTTTGTCCTGTTTTTTGCCACCGTGGTCACAGGATGGTTTACAATGGAAGCACATCCACCGCTAATGGAATGAATAAAAATGATTTATTTAGTACGTGCTTCCAGGATATTTGATATGCTTGGCTACGTTTAGCCCCGCACCCCTCATCATAATGAAACAGCGAGCAGTCGGAGTTGCAGAAGAGGCGTCTTACTGGAAGAGGAGAGAAAACTGTGCCCCGAGGCGCCGTTAAATGATGCTCCTCGTCCGCAGTCACACCCTCATTCCTCTTCCTGTCGATACATTTCTCAGCTACGGAGACGGGTGGAATGCATCACAAAAGCTCCTGATTACAAAATACAAATTATGCTATTAAGTGTCTTTCATGATGGTCGATTCATATTCACTCTTATTAGATTATACTGCCACTTTAGTTAAAATGCTTTTCAACGATCTGTGAAATGTAGAGGATGATGTAGCTCTTAAACTCCATGACAACAGCAATGTTAAATCATGTTGTGCAGACTTGTTGGGGTTTTATTGTTGCTAAATTAATTTCTGAGGAAAGCTGCACCAGAATCCCCCCAAACGTCGTCCTTCTGGTTATTTACCGGATGACAGAATTGCGTCCAAAGACTTTGGGACATTCGTTTTTACGACTCTCGCTCCCTCGACGCTCTTCAATCTTCGGTGCTATTGACCGCTTTGAAACAGAAGAACGAGAAGCAGCTGTAGGGGGAAATTATCATTCTGCTTTAAAACCCGTTTTCTGTTGGCTTAGTGTCTCCGCTGGCTTAAATTAGCCAACAGTGTGCCTCGGGATCCATCTTTGCTCTTAACGTTGTATGTAGCTCTAATTGGGCAAATAATTCCCAAAACACCCATCAGTATCAAACCATGAAATCTGGTGACTTTAAAAAGATTGCACCTCTTTAAAAGACATTTAGAACAATCTGCACTAATCACCAAATTTTGGAAATCGTCTTTTTAAAGCTGCATGTACAACAAAACTGTAGTAAAAGTGCAACTTCGAGGTTTAAGACCTTGTCTTGACATCGGCGCCACGGGTTGGGAAGCACCCGGCCCGGTCCAAGGTCAAAGCGGAGAACTATCGTCAGCCTTTCCATCGTGACACAAGGAGTTTCAAACGATCACCCCGGCAACCTCAGGCTGTCACATTTTTGCTTTATCCTCTGCTCCAACATGTCTTACACTGGATTCTCCTCACGCCATAAATCCCAACTTCTCCCAAGACTGGACCGAGTCAATTTACTTTTATCTCAAACTGGGAAATAAATTAGAAGGAACATGACACTGTCCATTCTCTGGAAAACATTAAAATCAATAAGGCGGTTTGATATATAGAGCATTGTGTTGGTCCAGGCAGAGCCTCGGCATCATCGTCATAGAGATGTGGCTTCGTGGCTCGACCTTGGACCCCTTCATGCTGCTGCAGCCCGGAGGTGCTGAGCAAGTCTGAGTCCAGCAGCATAATCTTATTAGTGGAAGTGTGTTTGTCTTGATAGTCATGTTTAAAATTCAATTTCCTCCAATGTTTCTACTGTAGTGCAGCTTAGGTCCAGGGTTTAAGTCGTAGTCACTCAATAACCGCTTTGCCACCGATATTTACTTGCATTGGTGTTTGAAAATGTTTTTAGCAGCTGAAATAATTACTTAATTACCATCCACATTCAAAGAAGTTCACATGATGCATGGTTGCATGAGGATACATCATTCTTTGAGGTAACGTTTGCAACAAAATGCTCAATTCCCCGACTCGTCAAACTGATCAGTTCATCTGTAGTTCGTTAGGTCACTCTGCATTCATATTGTGTATCATTTAATGGCTCCTTGTTGGCATTCCGCAGAAAGCCAATTGTGCATTTTCTTTTCCTTTAAATAAATTTGATGGCTATAAAAAGTCTGGCTTCTGTTTTAGGAACCGCCCCATGAGCAGGATTAAAATTAGATTTTTTGGTTTTACTGTTACAGACTCAGATCTACCTGTCCGTCCTCGGGGATCCACCTGGCACTGCCTCATCAATAACTTGGCTTACAGGCAGAGTCTGCTCGCCCACTACAAAACACAACCATACAAATTAGGAGTCTTAATGAGGACAACCACATTTAAACTCCATGGAGATTAAAGATAACGATGGGGTGATTAGTAACGTTTATCTGGTTATTGTCATTAATGGTGCAGCTGTTCATGTTAGCGCTCGTCTTTGCTGGTACATGTGCGTTTAAAGAGTTATCCAATGAAAACATCACATGTATCTTCCATTGGCTACTATTATGCTCAACTCTCCATTTGTAGGCTGAAAATGAAATCCTGTAAGTTAACTGAAGCTTCATGATTAATTCAGCGTCGATCGTTGGAGTGATTTGTCCGATTTGGATGGAGATAAAAGGCCGGTGGTCAAACATGAATCTCCCCACAGTTGTTTTAAACGGTGCATTTATCCCATGACAGCGTAGCGTTCTCATCCAAGCAGACGATCAGGTCTGGACCGCATCGCTCAGTCCCACTTGCTTTTCATTGACTTTTACCACTCCTCTCATCAAATTGAAGTTTTATCTTCCTCCCGTGTGCATCCACTCATCCATCTTCGCCCACCCGGAAAATCAGAATTCCCAACAAATCCCGACATTCAGAAAACGACTAATTGGCACAATGATAGTGTTGTAATGAGGACGCAGATGTGCGTTTTATGGAGAATTTTTTACGATGAGTCGTTTAGTGTTGTTTTTACACTCTTTTTGTACGATTTAAACAAACGAGCTATTAACTGGTGAGTGTTGGAGGTGCTGGAAGGTGGATCGTGATACTTTTGGATAGAGCCGGTCTTCATGTGGAGCCAAGATAACCAGCAGCTCCTGGTTTTATTATCAGTGCCTGCATTGCGTCTGCATGTGGGTCCTGCTTCGTTCTTTTTTTTCCACAGGGTGACACAATGTCCATTATTTATGCTTTTGGAGAAAGGGCTGGAGTTTCTGCTGGATGGTCTTCATACAGATGTCCCTTCGTGTTTTCCTTCCAAACATTACAAGGATGTCTCCCCTGCGTGAGGGTACACACTTGAAAAATATCTGCACTCTTCAGAAATGTTGGCAGCCTTGAGATGAGGCATAATCAGGCGTTAATGTGAGTGTAGAGCTTGCAATTCTTTCTGTTCATCGGGATAACAACAAAAAGAAAAAAACAGAATATACATCAACTTGACACAAACAGAAGTCTTACAGCCGGGCATAATTAATCACCCCGACACAATCTACATCTAATGAGCCATCCAGATTGTAAACAGTTACCATAAAATGCCTTAGAGATCTAAACTCTGCACATGAACATTACATGTGGAATATCTCAGTTATGATCAGAGAAGAGGAGCGGTAAGAGAGTTTTTCCACAAACAATGTCATGATGAATAAATAAAGTGGAAAGAAAAAAACACATAAAAAATCAAAGCATATCTCCAGTCCTCTGCAGAATTAGCATGATGTTAAAAAAAGAGAACATTTAGTACAGAGAGTTCTAGTGCAGAATGTCGTTCAACCTTGGGAAGGAAAATTGAATTTCTTTTTTTTAAATGACATTTAAAATATAAAGCCTGTAAAAATCAGTCCCCATTTTGAAGAAACGTGTTCAGCGGTTTTGTCTGCTGGACTCATGAATGTAATGACACTGTAGGAGTGTGTTGCCTGCAGGACGGCGTCCTGGCACGTCGCTTCTTCAGGGGACACAAATCAAGCTTCCATTGTAAGCTCGTCAGTCATCCCTGTGATTTGGCAAAAAACCTCCGCTCTCACAGTTGGACGCTGGCGGGACGAGCGCTGCTGTGTCAAAATAATGATCGGACGCTGCAACATTTTTGTCTCATCAGGAAGGTTTTTTTTTTTTTGCCACTTTCAAAAATCCAAAATTTGGAAAACTGAATTTGAGGAATTAAAAGTTATGGTCGTTGAGATGGGAATGTAATGGTTTCATTTGAATTGGAGGTTTTCTAGTGTAGTGCATAAACTTATTTAATGTATCTTAATATTTAAAGCTTTTTTTTGCCAGATGTTGATGGACAGCTCATCCTTCCAAACAAACCCAAAGGTCTACTTTGTCATCTCACAGCTGTTTTATTAAATGCATCATTCCAATTTTTCATGACGTTGGCAAATCCATTTGTTCCGAATCACATCATATCATAGTTTTCAGTTTCATTTTGATTGATGTTTTAAACAAACATTTGAAATACCAATATGTCGGTTTCCCAAAACACCCAATTGCAATTTAAATAGATAAACTCAAAGTTTCAGATTGTAATATGTCAATTTCCTGAGATTACATAACTAATGTTTTGAGAAGAAATTAACTTTTTGCTGGGATAGTTGCTTCGCAGCAGCTTATTGTTGGGGTTCAGAGTCGGCACTCCTTGTGTGAAAATGTTGATAGTGTGAGAGTTAAGCCAACACAACACAGGGAAGACCAGTGAATGGCAGCCATATTACCAGTAAACACCAACCTGGACTTTATGAATTAGTCCAGAAACAGCCGTCTTGACTGTGGGTTTTGTTGTTTTGGTTTCTGGATTCTCCTCCTTGAACCGACACCTTACCGTGGTGGAGGAGTTTGAGCACCTGAATGATCCTAGGAGCTATGTTGTCCGGGGCTTAATGGCCCTGGTAGGGTCTCCCAAGGCAAACAGGTCCTAGGTCCTAAGAGCGGTTCCAAAGCCCTTAATGAAAGATACAAGATCGAGGAAGTCTACGTCGCCCGGATTGGCGTCACCGGGGCCCCACTCTGGAGCCAGGCCCGGGGTTGGGGCTCGCAGGTGAGCGCCTGGTGGCTGGGTCTGTGCCCACGGGAGGGCACGCCCTCCTGTAGGCCCACCACCCGCAGGAGGGTTCAGAAGGGGCCGGTGCGGTGCGATTTGGGTGGCTGTCCTGGGCGCCCAAATCGCTGCCCCTGCCCCGGCGACCCAATCCCCGGACGGTGACTCTAGCCAGGGCATCTGTATCGGATGCCCCCTGGACGCCTCCCTCGCGAGGTGTTCCAGGAATGCCCCACCGGGAGGAGACCACGAGGAGGACCCAGGACAAGCTGGAGTGACTATGTCACCCTGCTGGCCTGGGAACACCTTGGGGTCCTCCCGGAGGAGCTGGGGGAAGTGTCCGGGGAGAGGGAAGTCTGGGCGTCCCTGCTCAGGCAGCTGCCCCCGCGACCTTTCCCACCCTCTCGTGTTGTTTACCTTACCTGCCCTAATGTGTTTCACATGTCCCTCGTCAGCTCCCTGCCTCCCTGTGTATTTAGTCAGTGTCTTCCCTTCACTCCTGGTTGGGTCATAGTATAGGTCTGCCTCTCTTCGCATCTGTCCATGCCTCATGTCTACGCCTAATCATGTTCCTGCTTCATTCAAGTTCCTTTGTGGCATGTTTTGGTTTTCAGTTTTCCATGTTTAATTGGAACTTTGCCTTTTTCTTTGTACTTTGTCCTGCCTTTTTTGTTGCTACTTTGCCTTTTTTCTCCTTTGACAGTTTTTTTTGTACCTGGCTCGCTGTTTTTTTTAATTCAGCTTAAATAAAGCTTGCTTTTTGTTTTTCCCTATCTTACCCCCTTGTCTGAGTGACTGCATTTGGGTCCTCCTCCCATTTCCATAGTTATCCCTTTTACTCGTCGTGACAGAATGACTAGACCAGAAAAGGACCCAGCAGTTAATGGTCTTGACATTATCCAGTGGTCCTCAGTCGGCTGCAAGTGGTCCTCAGTCGGTGGCCCGGTCGACACCTGCCAGTGGTCCTCAGTCGGCGGCCCGGTCAACACCTGCCAGTGGTCCTCAGTCGGCGGCCCGGTCAACACCTGCCAGTGGTCCTCAGTTGGCGGCCCGGTCGACACCGGCCAGTAGTCCTCGGCCTGTGGCCCGGTCAACACCAGTCCAGGCGGAGGTAAATGGTCCTTATTTCAATAGCACTTTTATCCAAAGCGCTTTACAGCAATGACTGACATTCACCCATTCACGCACACATTCACACACAGACGGCGGAGTCAACCACGCAGGGCGACAGCCAGCTCGTCAGGAGCAATTAAGGTGAGGTGTCTTTCTCAGGGACACCAGGCACTCAGCTAAAAGGAGCCGGGGATCGAACCGACAATCTTGCGGTTGCCAGCCAATCCGCTCTACCGCCTGAGCTAATCCCCCCTACAGGGGGAGGTCCATCCGCACCAGTCCAGTCAGAGGTCTGTCCGTCGCCCGTCCAGGTGGAGGATCGTCCGTCACCAGTCCAGACGGGGGACCGTCCGTCACCAGTCCAGTCAGAGGCCCGTTCGTCACCAGTCCAGTCAGGTCTGTCCGTCACCCGTCCAGTCGGAGGCCCGTTCGTCAGCAGTCCAGTCAGAGGCCCGTTTGTCATCAGTCCAGTCAGAGGTCTGTCTGTCACCCGTCCAGGTGGAGGCTCGTCCGTTGCCAGTCCAGACGGGGGACTGTCCAATGCCTCTACCACACAGCCTTCCAGGGGTCCGCTCATTATCCTTTCCCGTCCTGTCCTGACGGGGGACCGTCCGATGGGGGATCGTCCTACGCCTGCACCATGCAGGCTTCTGGGGGTCTGCTCGTTGATCTTTCCTGTCCCGATGGTGGACCCTCCGACGCCTGCTCCATGCAGCCTTCCGGGGGTCCGTTTGTTGCCCTTTCCTGTCCCGATGGGTTACTGTCTGACGCCTGCTCCACGCAGCCTTCCGGGGGTCTGCTCGTCGCCCGTTCCTATCCTGACGGGGGACCGCCCTACGCCTGTTCCACGCAACCTTCAGGGGGACGCTCGTTGCCCGTTCCGACGGGGGACTGTCCGACACCTGCTCCACGCAGCCCTCCGGGGGTCCGCTCGACTCCTGTTCAGGTACCAATGGGGGCCCGTCCAACGCCTGCTCCATGCAGCCTTCCGGGGGTCCGCTCGGCTCCTGTTCAGGTACCGAAGGGGGCCCGTCCAACGCCTGCTCCACGCAGCCTTCCGGGGTTCCGCTTGTCGCCCATTCCTGCCGGGACGGGGGACCGTCCGACAGGGATCTACTCGTCCCCTGATCCTTTCCCAACAGGGGACCGTCCGTCAACTCTTCCTGCATCAGCAGAGCATTTGCCATCTCCGGCCTCAGCCGTCCCCAGTCGCTGCACCGGCGGCGCCTCATCCTTCTCATGTCCCAGTCTCGCCCTCATGCCTGGTCTCACCCTCATGCCCGTCCTCCTCCCAATTCCATAGTTATCCTTTTTACTCGTCAACAGCAAACATGACCCAATCCCTCCGGGGGTCCCAGACCAGATCAAATAAGAACAGTCTGAATGAAACGCCTGATGTTTGCCAGCAAAATGTGCCAGACGCTTCAAAAATTAATCTAATATAGATATAGAATCCTGCAAAGTTTCACTTGTGTGTATTACATCAAGAGATTAAATAGGTAACATCACTCAGCAGCTGCAGGGAACCAACCAAAGAGAGTCTTACATCTGTTTGGGAGTTGTTTTGTTTTTTTCCAAAACAAAGTGATACAATTTCCATCCAGAGCCATCAATCCGCCGTCTCTATGAAACCTGAATTACTACTAAGTGGCAGCTGTCACCACTGACACTCTACACACCCGATCCTGCACTTCCACGACACGATGATGAGCAAATGATCACAAACACGCAGCAACACCGATAGCTGTCACACCTTACTGCTTTGTTCTGCAACATGTGTAAAGACAAGAAGCAGCAGAGGTTGTACGTTGCATATGTATGGAGAACGAGCCCTTTCCCCACACAAATAGAGACTAGCAAGCTACAAACTTGTAACCCTAGTTCTATGATGTGAAGCCCTCTACTAAACGGCTCACGTAGGCATGTCATGATTGGCCAGATATGCTTATGCAAATCTTCCTGCTTGTGATTGGAGGGGGATCATCCATGTGTGAGTTAAAACTCGGTGGCTTTGTAAAAATAGAGTAGCTAATTAGGGTGCAGTAGTTGGCATAACTTTCACACTCCCATCGATTTCTTCTTTGGGGATGAGAGTTTCACAGCAGGAGTCAAACACACCGTTGGTGTATTAATTTGAATACCATACAGCTGGAGGCCCATGGGCAATGGCTCAGTCGGCCCAATTCAATTTTTTGCTTGAAAAAAAGGGGTAAGTGATACTCAGAGAGATTGTGTGCTTATAAATCACTGGATGCATATCATTATGTAACGTGTCATGAAAGGGACGCTCCCTTTATCGAACACTTTACTTCACACTGCAGTTAACTGCACCACAATTCCTCTTTAGCTCGCCTTATTTTTCTCTCCACTGCTGTTCTCTGCCCTTCTGTCTGCTCATGCAACTCAAAAGATAGCATCAGGGGGAAAACCATCCATGGTCAGACAGGAAATCCTCTTGGCACAGAGGAGGAGCTCATTTCAAATTGTACCGTCTTCTAAACAGCAGAGATGGAGCGCAGCCTTCAGAAGAAAGCCGTGGTTGCAGTGCCAGCATGGTCGTATCCAACCCCCGCCACCCTCAAGAGGAGAATTTTTGTCACAATGGGCACACAAGGTTTTGACGTCACTGTCTCAAACTTCTAAATTGAGAGGGAAAAAAAACAACTTCGAACAATTATTTCTCCTCCCGGGGCTGAGAGATTACACAGTTGCTAAGTGTTGCCTGAATGCAAATCATCACCAAAAAAAGGAAACAAGTGTTGATTTCCCAACACCCACAGACTCGCATGAACACACAGACACCATCTACACACACCAGAAAAATACACATATTTTTAGCCGTTCCGTCGTATCCTCACTTCCAACAGCGCTTTCAAGAGTCAGTGTGTGGGAATAAGTGTTTCTTGGATGGATTCCACATTGATACAATAGAGAGCAGATAAATGGAGAATAAGCTGGGTTCGTAAAGTGGACAGCCAATTGTGGAGCCGTCAGTTGGACATAGAAATTGTAGGTACAGTTAAGCACTGGAAAAAACAACCAAAGTCTGATTATCAGGCTGCATTTGTTGTCTGTTGGCGCAAGGCTAGAAATCCATTATGACCTTGAAAACAGTTGATGGATCAACTTCATTCCACAGAAAAAGGTAGCTTTGTACAACATTGAAAAAGATTTAAAATCCTTAAGAAAAAAAAAAAATACTCGAAAGACAAATCAGAGCGTCTGTACAGTTCCATGACAACCACGACCTCGGGATCATGTGGTTTGATGGAAAGCTTCCAAAACAGCCTCTAAAATGGAGCTTAACATTTAAGATTGTTCTTTAAACTGGATACAAAATTATTCAATACATTATGTACATTTTGCCTTACAAGTACTGAAATTTAACAATTTTGACTTTTATACATGTGTGATGTTCAGGGGGAATCTTTATGAGAAAGAAACACTTAATTCGTGAACGTTTATATGATCTGTTGTTTTTCAAACAGATTAAAGGTAAATTAAATTCACAATGTTAAATAAACATTGTAGAAGTGAAAACATTTGATAATTATACTGGCAAATTACTATTTAATTTATCAATTATTGCAACAAGATAGCACTTGGCTAACTTGGAGAGGGAGAATATTAAGAGTATCCACTGTGGTGCTTTGGCTGTTCCCCTGAAGACGGTTATCTACTGTAAATCAATAGGCCTCCTCACTATTGGCATGACCGGGAGCTGACTCAGCCTAATTACCCTCTGGTCCGACCTTTAAATCACACCAATGAGAACAAATAAATAATGACCGGTTTAAGTACCGCTGTCTTAGCACTTTCGTCAAAAATTGGCATGCACAAATGAATTGTAAATTTATGGAAATGCAACAAGCGAGAGAGGAGCGTCTTGCATTTTGGGTGACAAATTGAAAGCAGGGGAACACCCGAGAACTGTCTGCCTGAGTGCCAAGTAAGACAGTTAATCTCGACACTGTCCGGGGCCACTTAATTCCCACTGAAATGTGGCACACACTCCCTTCTCCTTCCTATTCAACATGTTCCCCTTCCCTTATCACTGTCATTTGGTGTGCACTGACAATGAGGAAATTTGACAGAGCTATTGACGGGAACTATTCCACAGTGGGCTAATAACCTCAAGATTTCAGACAATGGAGGCGGACATGGAAAAGGAACTGCAGCCTAAATACAAAAATACATTAATGACTGATATTATGGTATATTAAAGCACCATCACCCCCAGGAACTTCTTTAAAGTTATCTTGCATACATTACTGAATTTATTTTAGAAACCAGTTCAGGGAAATATATAGGCCATTCAATTTAACCCAAGTTGGAGGAACCAACTATTTGCCATGTAAAAGTATAGTTGGATAAAATCTACCCAAGTAGAGGATGAAGTCACTCTCCCTCTGTGTGGAATCTGTGCTTTCTATTCGTTGTTATCATGGCCGGGCAGTCCGTGCTTGTTTTAGTGAACAGACTGCTTAACCCTAACTCTTAACCCCAATCCTAACCCGCCTGGTCGGTCTACACATCCACCCACCTCCTCTAAATCACAAATTAACATTGCATTCAGTCTCACACACAAAAGACTACCAGTAAGGCAGTTAGCTTAGTAAATTAATAAACCAGCTGATGTGTTTAAACTAACGGCCACAGTTAGCGTAGCCTAGCCAATAGGCTAGAGCTTTAACAAGCTTCTCATCTCTCGGCAAGAAAGCAAACAAGCATATTTACGAAAATGTAAAAGCTTGCATTAAAATGTTTCGGGGAATACTAAAGAAATAAAATTGTAGCTAGTCTGACGGTGAAGTTTTAATCACGGTGAGTAGTTGACTTCCATCCTGACCTCATGGTCTTCACATCTGCTGCTTTCCGTACAAAAGTTGACAACTTGATCTAGTTGTGCTGAAGCGATGGATCTTGAGCAAGAAGATTTTTTAACTCTGGACAGCAAACTCAATTTGCAGAAGACGATATTGATTTTTCCCCTCTTTCCCCCCCTCTCATATTCTAGGAAGTGATTTACAACCCAGCGTGCCATGGAGCTGGACGGGATCTTTCAACTAGGATACACAAATTAAAAACTTTTCAGACAGCTGACAGGAGTTTTACTTGACATGGTAATGTATGCAAATATATACATCCAGCTTTTAAGGCTTAAATCACATTTTGTTGACTGGTCACTTTCAAAGTTAACCAACTAACTTTAATCGCAGTCGGACGGAGAGCCCATCACAACTACTTTTTGTAGTTAGCAGACTTTCAAAGTGTAGCTGTAACAAATCTGAGGTTTGACAGCTTTATTAAGTGATCCTGGAGTTTCTCCTCCTGTGCTTGTTTGGATACTGAACGCTCTGCTTTAAAGCTGCTGCTACCATAAACATTGATCCGTGTGCTGGATGTGAACACTAACAAAAGGGCCAATCAAAAGGCTCCTGTATTGTGAAATCTGTAGAATAACTTGACTCAACCAGGATTTACAAGATTTTGGACTTTTAACAATCCAGCAGGCTCCTCCACTGAGGAGGCTGAATTCACTGGAAGAGTTATTTGATGGTTTAATTAGAAGAATGCAGCACACATAACTTAACACTTAACCCTAAAGCATACCCTGCTTATTTTACTTTAATCATTTACTAAATGATCATACTCGGTTGAAGAAGACTTGAAGCTAGTGAGACCATAAACTCATGTTTATGATGTTTACTAAGATAATGAGTCAAATCATAATAAGGCAATCAGCCTTCTTATTGCAACCAGAGGAGTCGTCCCCTGATGGCCAATAGAGAGAGTGCAAGTTCATGGCACTTCAGCTTTGGCTTCACTTTTTAGAAAACCGAAAGTTTCCACCTGTATTTTTATATTGTTTTTTTAATTAAAAAGGGAAATGATCTTGCCACTCTGCACTTATTGATAATGATGTGCATTGCTTTGTTGCCTTGAGAGGCTACTTTGGGTTTTTTGTGAACATTGTGCTAATTATATTCAACCAATGTTAGGTGTAGTTAGTTGCTTCCAAAGAGCTGGAGACGGTGTTTGCCGACTGTTGTGTTGCAGTGGCTCGTCTCATCTGCCTTGTGGGTCATTAATAGCTCCCTAGGAAATGTTTCTGCCTAGTTCTCATCCATTAATCCTATTTAATTAATTCTCTTTCATTTACCTTGGTTCGGAGGGATCAATAGCACAGGTTTCACTTAATTTGACAAATGTTCTTTTGCTTTATTTCCTCAACGGTGTGTGTGGAGCATAAGTGATGCAGAGATTAGTCTGAAGCGACTAAATTGAGCCATCCGAGATTCAAACCAAAAAATAGGTACGAGTTATCTTCGACACTGGATGGAAATATGTAGATTTACAGAGTAAATCTAATCCAACAGCATCTGTGGAAACTCGTTTGTTAGTCACTATTGTGGAGGATGTGTCGGACACATTTTCTTCCCTTCAAGTACATATTGTTTTTCACCGTGGAGGGCCCTGATCCTTTGAGCCCTTTGTCTCCTCCCTAACATTTATATGCTTTTTTTTTTTTTCCTGGGAGCTCAAGTCAGTCCCAAAGGTTGCAATTAGAAAAGTGTGGTGCATCTGAGTGTATTCACTTTAATAGTAGAGAGTGATCTCCTGAGTGTTGTAGAAGGGTACTGCTGGAAGTGCTGCGCTGTCTCTAACTCGGGGTAATTGGGTTTCTTCAGCTTCAGCCAACAACAGAAAGAAAAAAAAAAAAGAATTCTTTCATTATGAGCTGCAAATCTTAAGTGTACATTTTGACGAGTTTCTTCTGATACAGAGAAAGGCCACATATAGCTTCACAGTGTGTTCAATGGAACCACAGATTTAACAAAACCCTTGTTTGCCATCATCTGGGTTCAATTATCATTTAAAAAAATGCATTCTAGTATCTTAATGGTTGTAATAATAAGGACAGGAATATTTACTTGGAGAAATAAATCTCACTATAGTGCCTTCATCATGAATAATGCCTCCTTAATAATAAATGCCTCTTTGATAATAGGAAGTGTGTGTGAAGGGGTTTTGCATGCCGTGGGGTGGTTTATTTAAAATTATTATTTTTGTTTTTAAAACCCCATGGACATTAGGTAAGCAAACACCTGCACAGAGAGCAGGTGTTTCAGGTGACCTAGTGGAAACGTCTTTAATATTTTCTCCAGCTAGATTCAAGAATGTTCAAACGCCCTCAATGAGAAAAGTAAAAAAAGCAAAGGCGGCCTGAGCTTATGGCCTGCAATAAGAGCTGAAATGAGGTGTGCATGAATGTGAGGAAGAAACAATATGCCCTGAGTGAGCCATCCCTCTTAAGCCCTAAAGAAAGGGCGTCATCACGATCTGATTGGCCAAGAGGGAAAGTGCCCCAAGCTGCTCTCACTTCTTAATTAGGCGTCAGCCTCCACACCTGCACAGGTGATCTGGATGAGCCTCCAATCAACTCGGGGGAAGTTATGACATTGAGTTAAAATGACTTTAGTAAAGGGAAGAATGAAGAGTTATATTAAAGACTGCACCATAAGAGTTCACATGGATCCTTCTCATAGTTATTTACTTTTATATGTATTCCCCACTGGTCACTATAGTGCCTCTATAAGAGTTTCAGTTATAAGATGTAAAGAAATGCTACTAAATTATGCATCAATGCATTTTCAGCATATTTTGAAATAATAAAGGGTCTAAATGAAAATGTGAGCTCTTTACTTCCTGGTTGCACCATGAGAAGGTTGCATTCACATTTTTCTCCCCCTTGACTTATTTAAACAACTAACTCTATATTGTTTTTAAAGATATATGGTACATTCATGTATATTGAAGATGTATATTAAAATAAATAAAATCCCAAATTAATTGATATAGGTATATTAAGAGAGAAACGTTTACATGGCTGAGACGGTCGTAAACAGCTCTGAAACTCGTGTGATGAGATAGCGTGATGCTGATATGTTGCAGCGAGGCCATGTAGCGTGTTTTATGTTTTTCCAGCATCGTGAAAATGAGTAGATAAAGAAAACAGTGGAAAACGCCACAGCGAGCTTCCGTGCTGCAGTTCCACGTGAGATAATGGTCAAGGCTGTGTTTAAGTGCAATTCACATGTTTACACAGCACGTCGCTGCGTAATGGGTGACTGCAGCAAGTGTGTGTGTGGGCGAGCGACAGGGAGAGAGAGAGAATGCCGGTGGGTGGAAGCTCTGGGCAGATCAGCTGTTGGTGATTAGTGCAGAGAGGAAATCAGGTATACGTTGGCTGCAGGTACGACTTTGTGGAGGGGTGCATGCCCACTCCAAGCCGGCTGGTTATCTGGCCCCGGTGTTGCTGCTTGCTACGTTATCGGGGGCGTTCGGAGCTGGTGGCTCGTGAAACTGTCGAGAAGCGCTTACTCCAGGAAAGCGATGAAGAGTTTGGTTGAAACGTTGCTATATCCAGCATCCAGCTGTAAATAGTGTGAAATGGTGTAATTGGTGTCAAATTGCTGCAACTTTGACGGTCAACGTCAACAGGTCCCCAGCAATACAGCCGCCACGTCAACGGGTCCCCGGAAACACACCCGCCACGTCAACGGGTCCCCCGGCAATACAGCCGCCACGTCAACGGGTCCCCGGAAACACACCCGCCACATCA
Source organism: Chelidonichthys spinosus (assembly GCA_029853015.1). Classification (NCBI taxonomy): domain Eukaryota; kingdom Metazoa; phylum Chordata; class Actinopteri; order Perciformes; family Triglidae; genus Chelidonichthys; species Chelidonichthys spinosus. Next base: position 18,805,356 of record CM056839.1, on the reverse strand, counting down.
ACGGGTCCCCCGGCAATACAGTCACCACGTCAACGGGTCCCCCGGCAATACACCCGCCACGTCAACGGGTCCCCCGGCAATACAGTCACCACGTCAACGGGTCCCCCGGCAATACACCCGCCACGTCAACGGATCCCCCGGCAATACACCCTTCACGTCAACGGGTCCCCCGGCAATACACCCGCCACGTCAACGGATCCCCCGGCAATACAGTCACCACGTCAACGGGTCCCCCGGCAATACACCCGCCACGTCAACGGATCCCCCGGCAATACACCCTTCACGTCAACAGATCCCCCGGCAATACACCCGCCACGTCAACGGACCCCCCGGCAATACACCCGCCACGTCAACAGATCCCCCGGCAATACACCCTTCATGTCAACGGATCCCCCGGCAATACACCCTTCATGTCAACGGATCCCCCGGCAATACACCCGCCACGTCAACGGATCCCCCGGCAATACACCCGCCACGTCAACAGATCCCCCGGCAATACACCCTTCATGTCAACGGATCCCCCGGCAATACACCCGCCACGTCAACGGATCCCCCGGCAATACACCCGCCATGTCAACGGGTCCCCGGAAACACATCCGCCACGTCAACGGATCCCCCGGCAATACAGCCGCCACGTCAACGGGTCCCCCGGCAATACACCCGCCACGTCAACCGGTCCCTCGGCAATACACCCGCCATGTCAACAGGCCCCCGGCATCTTGAGCAACACATACGCAGACAGAGATTCCTGGCTTTATTGTTAAATTAAGATCAAGTGTAAATTAGGACTATGTTAAAATTAAGAGTATATTAGATTAGTCACGATTAAGATGAAGTTGAACTGTGACTCAAAACAAATTCATGAAAACGAATGGAGATTGAACATTAAAGTAAGAGTTAATCTTACTAAATACTTCAGATTAATTATGTTTTCCAAAATTTAAATGATCTCTTGTTAAATTGGGCCTATTAAAAATAATATTCATAGATGAATGCTGAGGAAGAAAGATAAATCCACATAAGTGTCTTAAGACTGCATAAAGCTGCTGAATAGCTCGCGTTAATTATCAGGCCTCGCCGTTCTGCCGATGGCGGGGAAAGTGGAATATGAGTATGACATTGGTTCAGTTATGGTATAGGGCAACTTCATCAACAGCGCACGTTCGTTTTTGATGATGGAGTAGCAAAGCAACTGTCCCAAATGGCCTCCATTTTCCCTCGCTGCCTACTCTTTTTCATCCCTCGCCCATCATATTTGTTGAAGGAGGAGAGCAGGGATCGACCTCAGTGGTCCTCTGACGGAGCCCTGTTGTACTACGGGTGGCACCTTAAGTGCTGCATGAAAACAAGCAACACTGGCACCAAATTACGCATGTGCTCAAAAAGTTGAATAATGATGCTGAAATAAAAGTCGAACCACGTTTAGGGGAAGATTTCTGGCAATTTACGGCTTCGTGGTTTTCTCTCCCGCGGGAGCTCGCTGATGTTTGGAATCAACAGAATTAAATGTTTGTTTATCTCTTTTGAATTAGCCCAAAATGAGATGAAAAAGTGTTTTGCCTCCGTTTGCGGTGAAGTGGAACTACTGTAGACATTAAGGCAGTGATGGAGGAAACACAAATCTTTCGCTTAATTAAAAGTAGACGTTTTATCTTGTGGGATTCTGCTCTCACTGTAAATGCCCTCCAATGACTCCTGAGGGGCTACGCCTGCCTTCACTTAAAGCTGCTGCATTCAAAAAAGCATGACTTTGTCACATTCCCTCTAAACCTCTGCGCTCTACTTTACTCGCTTGTTCAGGTAAAATGCTTGACATTGACAGGTTGGACGCTAGGAACAAAACTTTAAAGTTGCATTAGCTAACGTTAAACAGTTGCTTATTTAGCATCATCGTTTAATGATCTGTTCTGATCTCCATCTGGCTCTTTGGGGGCTAAATGCTCCACATTCACTACCTAGCACGACTGGGACAAAAACTTTGCCCCAGCTTATTGGCCCAGAACAGTCCACCACAATTGATCACGCACCCACATTTACTGTATCGGCCTGATAAATAGTGGATGAAGTGGTGTGACATCATAAATTAGCTACACCCTCTACAAAGCAGAGAGCCGATAGCTGAGAGATGCTGTGAACACTTACTCGAGGAACAGCAGTTTAACTCTGAATCAGTTATTTCAGAAACGAATAGTTTTGTTCTGGGAAGTTTATAGTTACTTGTCCACGTATACATTTGATGACGTTTGTCCAGATACCATGTGACTAATACAGACGGATAGAAACGATAATCTACTATCATCATCCGATCTGCCTGTTTTATGAACTGACCAGACTGAGGGAAAAAAGGCCCAGAAGGTACATCATCCTGGGAGAATGCCAGATGGCCAGTCCTGCCCTGCTAGCTTATTGCTAACTTTGTCTGTCTGTGGTACAGTATGTTCATCGGAAGGTTTTTTTTTTCTGAAAACTTCCTCCTGCTGCTGCCGGGAGACTGAATCACATTGGTAAAGTTGCCAGTAATAAAACAAAAATATCTATCTATAATAGGGGGAAACTACATTGTTACATTTTGTGTATTGTTTCTAACTTTTCTTGTGTAACTTTTAGTAAAGGCCAAACTAGGAACAGAAGTTACAAACTAACCTGTATGCATGACATTTTGTATTTTATATGTTTTGTCCCTGCTTGATTTACATCTAAATTAATTAAATTATTAAATAAAAAACCTCTCCTAGCAACACTGTTGTAACTACATGTCAGTTGACTACATACAAAATGTAAAAGTGCAGTTTCAAGCAAAAGTTTTATTTAACAAGCATTGGGATCAATCTACTTATAACAGGACGTCTTGGGTGGTTTCATACACTGTATTGTCACCGTATTTTCACGAGCACTAGTGGGCATGGTGGTGTAAAAGTGCAATTACATTTTACTAATTATAATTTCACGCCCAGGCAGCATCTGTGGAGAGCTGCTGTGGGCTTTTTTGCCAACAAAAAAAAAAAAGGTTGCCACTACTAAACGGGGATCCTGCAGTAAGCGAGCAGTTACTGTACGGGAATTTACAGCTTCCCACACATCGGAACAGAAGTTGAGAAACAATAGATGGCAGAGCAGTGCCAGAGACTTCCCATGGTGCAATAAAACCACATGAGCAGAACTGAACACTGACAGTAAAAAAAAAAAAAAATACAATCGATGGAGGGTTTCACATTTCCTCTCCCATTGACAGATTATTTCATGGATCATAGCAAACAAAACTGTGGCTCCTTTCAACAGAGGGAGGGTCATCCTCCGCCATTTTTTGATTACTTTAAAGCCGAGGCTGTTTAAGCTCTTGTGTCCTGAGCAGAATTAGACAGACAGCGAGTGCATGGGAAGGTTCCAGTCTGACATACTGCAGATGCCAAAAAAGAGACAGGCAGACGGGGAGATTCACATAATCTAAGTCATTATCAGACATAAATGAACAGAAAGTGCAACCATCTCAGACGAACAAAGTGATTTCACAGATCACTGATGCCCTTTTCTGGAGATGGCAAATTAATGGCTGCGCTATATATTTTTTTTCCCCCCGCCGCTGTGCGAGTCCTCCTGAGTGCAATAACACTGAGTGTAAGGGCTCGCCATCAAAGAGGTGAAATCGTTTTCTGCCCTGGACACAGAGCGAAGTGAATGGGGGGAATTGATAATGGGATTCGCTTAATTGTAAATTAACAGAATCTTGTTAATAGGATTCTGTTAATTTAACATTTATTTCCTTATTGATTAATTTACTCTTTCTGCAGCGTGTGTAAAATGATGGTGGAAGATAATCACCAGCAACCTTAAATTACCAAGAATTGAAAGTGTAGCGTGTCATTAATCAGCATGACGATGGTGAGAATGCAGATTTACTTTACGCCGGCCGCCGTTTGCCGGCAGCAGTCAGCAAAAATCGAGTTAATCCAAATGGATATTGATGCAGTGGTGTGAATTTAATATACCACTGCATTGATGTAATTTATGCATTTATGCATTTTTCATGATGGGGACGTATGTGCATTTCAGATACTTTAGAGGAATAAATGTCTCTGTAACAAAATGGCAAAAGGTTTGGAGGGGACCTTTTTGATATTATTAATCTGATAATTTACGCAATTCACAATAAGTCGTATCTATAAACCGTGACGGGAGCAAATTTATCCTGAAATGATGAATACTGACCATTTTCACTGCCAGTTCTGCATCTACTTATATTATCTTGAATAGGTAAAGAGTAATACCTTTGATTGATAACTCTGGTTTTACGCATGTGTTATTGAAAACATATATACATTAAATACTTCATACATTATACCAAATACATGCATTATTAGACAACAAGCTACATTTATTAGAATAATACGAACATTCAGGCTAGATAAAAGACGAGAGAAGACATTTGGCGACCCAAATATAACCTCCTGCGACCGACTCTTAGAGAATGACTGATCTACCGGCTTAGTTTGGATCAGTTCGTCGAGTCGATACATCGCAGTGAATTCTGAAAGCGCCCCTCCAGGATGATATTGAACAAACGATTTGAATCTATAGAAATTCCTGCAGGGAGTTTTCTATTTATTTTCCTCTAGAAGCCAACTCTGTCGATACACTCGATGTGTTACAGTACATTCTGTAAAAATCTAAATGCTGTTTGTCCCAACGCAGCCTCCTGACTCTGTTCCTATTCAGCGTTGCCAAACTGTCACAGTGAATCACTCTTTGTTTTTTATTTGTCCGTTCTGGCTCAGAATGTGGGGGAGTGGGTGGTGGAGGTGGAGTTGGTGGTGGAGGTGGAGGTGTGGGGGCAACAGGTAAGTGAGAGACAAGCTGAGAGAGGCTGTGTGTGCATTGGCACTGCCGCAGAAAGTATCTGCTTTGAACTGTGACCAGCAGAGGCAGACGTGGGATGGATTGGACAAATAGCCATTTTTTATCTGTGTTAATGTCAAAATTAGCTTCCAGACTCATTACTACAACTGAACAGAGTAGTTAGACATTTTCACAAATATGCTTATTGGCTTTCTTGTCGATGATATGCAGCAGATGCAGGCTGAAAATTGTAAAAACACACTGAAGAGGGTGGGAAGACGAGGGAAAAGGGCTTTTTGTGGAGTGGTACTGGTAAGATCCTGCAGATGGACACTCGGATGTGAGATTGAGCGGTGGAGGGCAGTCACACGGATGGACTCACAGAATATGAATTTTGAGGGTGTCGGAGACGAATAACTGCTGCCGTTAGCGGAGGCATGAATTTTGATTTGACTGCTCAGTCTGGTATTGATATTGATCTGCCACAAATCAAATATCAGATGAGAGAATCACAGATGAAGGTGTCCGATATCATTATTGAGCAGATTTATTGGGTTTTTCTTTTTTCTTGTTGTCGGTGAAACATATGAGGACCGGCTTGTTTTAATATCCCTAACTGCTGCAGCAAAAATTGAGTTAAACCAAACACTTTATTACTGCGATAATGTTTTCTTGAATATGAAATATGAAGGAGGGTAGAGTACGTGGCTTTCACACATGAAACATTACAGCTGCTGTTATGTGTATGTTGCCATAAGGAATATTTAGCTTAGCATACAGACTAGAAACAGGGGGAAACAGCTAGCCTAGCTCTGCTATGCTAAAGCACAAATTAGCAAAGTCTCTTGTTTGTTAAAGATGTTGAAAACTGCCCCTACAAAATGTCAAATTGTCGTTTTTACACGTCACAGGTTTTTGTTTGGATTTAACAAACATGTTAACGTAAGTTTTAGAGGTAGTGGACAGAGCCATGTACATGAACTGCTTCCTGTTTCCAGTGCTTATGCTAAACTAAGCTAACTAGCTGCTGGGCCCTTGCTTCATAAACCCAGTCTGTATGGAAAATGGGAAGCTACTTCTCTTAGCAGGTTAGCTTAGCTTAGTATAAGGGCTGGAAGGAGAGATAAGCAGTATAGCTTGCTCAAGCCAAAGGCAAAAAAATAACATTCTGCAACGCAGATATAAAATGAAGGACAAATAAACAGCCACTACAATATAGAGCCTGATCAACATGTGGAAAACAACACATTTCTAACACGTGCGGCAGTGACATATGTTTGATCACACCTTCGCTGCGGATGTCACTGCAGTGTCATTGTGAGGAGAGAAAACCTCCGCTCATTGCACACATGGAGTCTATGCTATGTCTATTTAAAGGGCTAAAACGAGAAGCTCCACTTGGTGTGTGTGTGCCAGCTAATGTGTGCAAACTACAAATCTCAAAGTGCTTTAATGGAAGTCGGTGAAACAAAAAGCCCCATTCATTTACCTAAAGGGTCAATATATTCTACCACAACTGCTTGTCGGTTGGTCGTATCGCTCGGGAACCCTTACACGCAAACACACCTGTCCAACGTCAGATTAGGGCGGCCGTGTCCGAACCAACAATCCCATATTCACACCCACCGGAGATTGGCAATGTGCCAAGTTGAGTTAGAGAACACCAGGACAAGCCGACGCACGACAGCTCGGGATGAGAGCGAGGGGGCTGTCATTTTTCAGTATTATGAAAATCATAAATCATTAAATCGTTTTATCTTTTAGATTTTAAATTGTATTAATGATGATACCAATGGTCCAACATGATGTAAAATTGCATACTTTTAAGTCAAAACCTTTCATAATTAAAGTATTTTTATCGACTGTAGAAATTCCAAATGTGTCTCTTTATCCTGCTGCATAATAATGTATAACGTACGAGCAGCTGACTGGATGATGCTAAGCTAAGTGTGAATATATTGCAGTAACTACATCACACTTAACTAATCATTATTTCAGCTTCAAAAGGACTCAATCACTATGAGTATTAGCCTATGGTCTGGCATTACAGTTTCACTAGCTACACAGTGTGTCATAGCTTCTAAATTGCTCAATCACTAAAATCAGACCAGTAGCACTGCTGGGTTCTCCTTGTATACTGAACCTGGATTAGCAACTCATCTTACAAACTGGTTCTGAATGAGCGTAACCCTTTGGTCAGGTGATCACATTCGAGTGAATGTGTTGAGCTGCAGAGGCAGATCTGACAGACACATAGTAGTCAGCTGGGGGAACTTTGAAAGAAAAGTGGGCGACAGTTTGACCAGTTGAAATGTTAGGATTGTTCTTGCATCAGATCTGTTGGCAGAGACTTCTGACGGCTGTGGCTGACGACTTGGGCTACCAGCTTTTCTTTGGTTTAATATCTTTGATATTTGACTGCCGTGGCTCACTATTGTCAGCCACTCGCTGTCAAGTTGTCAGATTCTTGAGCTTTTCACTCGAGGGCTGGAGAAATATTCAACTTGTAACTCTGCTCGTGTTTTTATGTCGAAGACAGAAAGCTGACAGGGTAATTAGTATCATCTAATTCCATGTGACTTGAACTAAAGGTTCGGCGAACACATTAAAACTCCGCCGTGGTTTACGGCCTATCCTCCCTGAGCCGTGAGCTCAGACAGACGTTATTTAATGAATGCAGCTTTTCTTGATAAAATAGTTTGTTTTTCTAAGAATCGACCCTCTCTAGGAAAAAGACAGATTCATTCTGTGAACCTTGTTTAAGTTGTTGCTCGGTGGTCTAGAAATTACTTTAATCCTCTAGCTTTAGTCTCTTTGAAAAGCTAAACAAAGGGACTGATATGCAGCCTTAAAGATGCTATCCTCCTAATGAACAACAGATTCCAGTAATATCCCAGCCTTTTGAGAGCATCCACATGCGTCTTTGCTCGGTAGAAAACAATAAAATCCTCCAGTTGTTTGATCGAAATGGCTGGTCAGAACGCACACACACAATTATATCCGCCAAAGTTAACATTCATAAAGAAGTGGGAGTTTTCTGTGAGCCGCTTCGCTCCAAATGTGCTGCACTCCCTGCACTCCACGTTTGCTTTAGACCCGTGATTTCTACACTCTACTGGAAACGATCGGATTAGCCGTACACACATTATCTCTGGTCTGCTGGAAATTTCAGTCCAATTATTCACATTGAAAAGACAAACCAGGAAGCAAAGTCTACATGCCGTCGCCATTGAAGGCGCCCTTATCACCCCGTTTAAAGCGGCTCCAGGCCAGAACTGGGGAACTTCTGCTTAGTGCCCCCCGAAATGAAAGAGGAAAAGGTTTTTATCCATCCTCACAATTAAAAGAAGACACTGAGCTGGGGGTTTGGGGCTCTATAGCCTGGAGTTATTAGCTCAGGGTAATTAAGTTTGCATTATTCTCCCCCAAACTGATTTTTTTTTGCTGTTCTCTGTCATTGTAGGCCAGACGCTCGCCAGTCTGACTCGGGGAGATACCCGTGAGCCGTTCCTGCGAGAGCATGGAGACACAATGCCGGGAGGACGGGAGGGCGAGACACGGAGTCATAGAGACTGTCCTCGGCAAAGTGAAAACCTTGTCAATGACTTCAAAGGTCTGTCAGTGTCTCTGTGGGATTTTCATTGCAAGGGTTTGGGATTTGAATGATTGAGCCACTTGGAAAAGGGTTGAAAAAATGATTTCATGGTGACTATAGGTCCTACTGACAGTCTTAGGCATTACATAATTATATTATTATTAATAATTATTGATAATGATGGTTAGATAAGTAAGATAAATGTCTCATAATAGCTTTTAGCTTGAAGTCCAAAGGGTTTCTTCTGCTTTAAAATATGTTTTGGTAGGAAATCACCATCATATCCAAACCCTGAAAGAAATGTGAACATTCATAACTTTACAGTTACAGTTTACAGAACAGTATACTTTAAACATCAACATTTCTGAACCAAATTTAGGTTTCATAAAGCTGATCAGAACTGCCTTGTATCACGCTTTCAAAATGTGCAATGGCACATCGTTAATGTTGTAATACGATTGGTCAGGAATTGGAAACAAAACGTGTTGCTTAACAACGTAACTAGCATAAAAACATGAAAATCTTTTCTTACATAACAAAGTCATGTTTACTTTCGGTTTCAGACAGGACATGAACAACGGTCTCCTGGGTGATGGTCCTGGTGTTGTTGTTGTTGTTGTTGTTGTTGTTTGATTGACCATCAACCAACACTCCTATACTTCCTTCATGGACTTTCTCACTTGTTATACATTAGTTATTATAGTACATAACCTTCAATAAATGACACTTGCTCTACCGATGCAAAAATAACCACACTCAACATATTTTTGGTGCGAGATCTAAAAAGGTTTTGTTATATTCCAATTCCAAAAATCACAGTGGCAGTTAACAAGATTGTTGTTTAGTCCCATCAGTGATTTAGCACTCTTTTTCATAATAACATGAAATAATATTGAAAACAAAGTACGTTTATTTCCCCTCCGGGGTTTCAGCTCATTTTACTCAACTAAAGGAACTAACTATGTCTTCAACACTTAAATATCAAGTCATGGCTGAAGAAGGAGTGAAACGATGTTCATCCTGGCAGAGAGGAAAAATACAACACAATAAAAAAATATATATATTTTATCCTCTATATATTGACTCCATATGTTGAAAATGCATAATTCATTGCTTCACTCTTGCAGACTACATTTGCAGCTGACAGCAACAAGGGTATAAAACTCATGTGTCACAAAAACAAACAAGCCCAACGCAGGAACATATGTACTGTAAAATACACTGGAGCCGGCGCGGGACTGTAGCGGCTCCGCTCTGAGAAGCCAGCAAAAATAAACACAGCCTGCTATTCTCACAACTCTGGTAAAAGCTCATAGTGCTTTATTAATTCAGCGGCCTTTACTGCATTTTTGGGTGACTCTTGGTTCGGCTGTCAGTATGTCTCAGAAAATAAATAAGTTAAAAGCAGTTGCAACTAGAGCTCTCGATGTTGACGACATTGAAATTCCTTTTTCTTTCCCTTTTAAAGTGACTTTTTCACATCAAATATATAATCATAGATATATATATTCCTTTTATGAAGAAAAAATGGATGGGCCACATCTACCTCCACATTACTGGCAACAGCGACATGTCAGATTTGAAAACAGCAATTCAAAACTAAGTGGGTCCCACATTTCATCTAAGCGTCCAATGCATCCTGATTTACCTCTAATGGATCGCAGTCTGAGTCGGTGTGTGAACTACAATCCCAGCTTTCACATTAATGCAAGTGACTCTTTGCTGCCTGTTTTTGCTTAAATCTACAGAAGAAACTGCAGAAGAAAGACGGCATTGTGATTTGGATGCAATTTTGACATCAGAAAAGTGAATATATGTGGATTTCATAATGTTTTACTGACATATATTTTCAGACCTACTTTGTATACCTTTCTTGCACACTGGTGGCCCAAAGTTTAGAGAAGCAGAATCCTGGAGAAATGACTGCTTAGCACTTACCGTTCTCTAAGAAACTTACTCCCACTCACTTATCAAGACGGAGACTCTGGTTTTAGTGGGAAGCTTCCAGGTGTGACCGTTTCATTGAACAGCAGGCGATTTCATGCTACCGTCTGGCTCTAGAGATGGCAATGTCAGTCTGTCAGTTTGATCCGGACTGAAATATTTATATTTGGTGGATTTTCATGACATTTTTGAGATTATTGTACCCAGAAAATATCTCGTAATGACTTTGCTGATCCCCTGACTTTTCGCCACCATGAGGTAAAAATTCCAATTTGTATTGATTAAATACCTTAAAAAACTTACCTAATTCCCATCAGCCTCAGTGTTTAGTGAAAATAAGCAAATGTCATACTTACTATACCTGCTTAAGAGCTAATATAACTCCAGCACATCAAAAGTCTCACAAGCTTCCATTCAGAGTCATCACATCCACAGAGGATGCCGGCTCCACTGCCCTCCACTCAGCCTCACACATCCAGAAAATAACAACACCTACAACAGAGTGGTGTTTGTGATTGCATCTCAGCATTCGACACAATCTCCCGCATGAAACTGATTGGTAAAATTAGCACTCTGGGCTTGAGTACCACTCTCTGCAACTGGTTACGGTGACCCAGGCAGATCAGATTGGCAACCACACCTCATCCACTCCGTTGTTGAAAACTGGAGTCCCACAGGGCTGTGTGCTCAACCCCCTACTGTTCATGCTGTACACCCACGACTGCTACCTCTGACACGAAGAGGACTCTGCTGTTAAGTTTGTAGATGACACTACTGTCATCAGCCAAATTACAAACAACGATGAGTCTTTATACCAACAGGAACTCTACCATCTGGCAGAGTGGTGCTCAGAGAACAACGGCAGCAAAATGGCAGAAAAACCAAGGAGCTGATAGTTGATATCAGAAAAAACAAGGCAAAGACAGATCCCTTTCTCCATCAGTGGAGCACGTGAACACATTTAATTTCACAAACAACCTACCATGGTCATCACACATCACCATCTTGATGAAAAAAGCTTTTAAAAGGCTACATTTCATCAGGAACCTTCTTGAGGAAGGGATGGGTATGTGGACCCTCTGCCTCTGCCATCTACCAATCCTCTGCCTCTCAACAACTCCAATTTACTGCATATAAGCAAATGCACCAATAGCTTATTTAACTGAGAAGGCGTGCTGCTGCACATCCCATCCTATCTTGTGAACCTGCTGCATCGTACTATCTGAATAATGCCCTTTAAATAGCAGGAAAATAATGCACCATTGACTTCAGAGCAAAAACAGCTTTCTGCTGCCTCAAGATTGTTATGCGTCAACAATGTGTATGATGGCACTTAATTGTAAGCCCATGGGTGCAAGTAGATTTTCTACTTACATATGGAAAATGACCACTGCTTCATCTGAAATTAACAATGACAGTTGTGCAGGTGTAAGATAGCCCTTAGTCTCAATATTTTCAGAACAGTCTTCAAAGGGTTTCAGTTTTGGTGTATTTTTATTTTTGTAAAAAAATATATATTTTATCTCAACTGTCCTCAGAGACACTTCAAAGCAACGTCAGAGTGCATTGCCCCTAAGATTGGTCAGACAATTGGTTTTAAAGTCCTATTATGAGGTTTTAAATCTGACTCTGGTGCCCCCAGTGGTAGAAAACTGCATCTAACAAGCAACATAAAACACTGTAGTGCCAAAGTAAATAGTTAACAATAATTTGAAGATATACTGTAATCACATAGAAAATCCACAACTAGGGGTTTGAAATGCTAAACATTGTCTTCATGCATTGGTACCCCCTGTGAGGCTGACAAATCTATATGAGTAGAAAAATGACACAACCTGCGTTATCATCTTTGATTTTAAAGTCTTTACGTTCAATCTGGAGTTTAGCCTCCATTCCACCAATCAGTGCAATTCCAGTGTAGAGCTCTACATTCTACATTTTCAGAGTATTCTTTGATGATATATTTTTCTTAGGAATGTCTGATTCTGATGCCCCCTAGTAGAAGAGTCACATAAACAGCAAATAAGATCAGAATTATTGTAAAGACGCATAAAGATGTACTCACATGTACTCACCATATTTATCAGCATATGAATATACATATTTCCTTATCAAAATAAGATCTGAGATATCATGAGTTAACAATGTGTACCTCATTCGAACTCAAGTCAATATCACATCTTACAGTCAGACAGACTTAGGACAAACACACACACACACCAGCAACACCAATTAATAGGTATAGGATAATACCCTGCTGCAGCACAGAGCATCCTAACAGATTAGTGTAGCGCTTGTTTTGTTTCCTGTTGTCTAGAAATCCCTTTTGTCATTCACCTCAGCCTCCGCCTCACTCGACCTGCTGTCTCTCTGGCTCAGAGTGACTTGGCTAAATTAGTCAAGCAGAGTTGGCATCTCAGAGGGGTTATTGTGTGGATAGTCGTCTGTAGCCCAGAATGCATTTTAAAGCTGAACTTTAATCTTTTGTTGCCGCTGCTCTGTAGCCGCAGTCTGATCTTTTACTGCGTCCCACAAATCTCCTCGGCAAAAGCACACAGGAAGTATTCGACTACTTCGCCGACTTGCTTTCAATACTGACAACATTCTGTCATAATTACAGCTTTTCTACAAAGGTTTGACTGTGTTGTAATACTATTCAAATGCATCTGATGTGTTGCTGTGTTCATTCAGGCAATTTTCCATTCTTTACTATCCAACCGTTCGCAACAACAATCGATAAGAAAAGGGCGACAGATAGTGTTCAACTTTAATCTGTTGAAGTACGTTTGGCAGAAGCATAAAAGGCTCTGTGGCTCTTAAAAAGTTCATTTGATATGGTTGAAAATCCCCTCCAGCGCTCCAAGCTGACAATAGGAACTCTTAACATCAGAGTCACAGTCTCATTTCACAGTCAAAGTACGACGAGAATGAGGCCAAAAACCTCACGACGAGCCGCAGTCTGAATACTCGCAGAGCTGCTTGGATGCCTTTCGCAGATCTCTTGCCTGAATACTTACAGTTTTTCATCTGAAATGTAAAAGTGCCGAAAGAGAATCTGATCTTAATCATGTCAAACAATCAGCTTTCGTCACTATACCATCTGCCGTTGTTCCTGTGAATCCCATGAAACGCAGCTCCATTCTGCTCTCAAGGACAGAATACAATACCGACATGTATTTATTAGCACACTCGAGTGTAGCGGGCGTCTCACAGGGCCGTTGTTTTGCTTTTTAGCAGGTTTGAGAGGATTCTTGTCTCTCATTGTAAAGACACATGCTGCGGTGCTTGAGGTGCTGGTGGCTCTGAAAGCACCATGGCTGAGTGGTTCAAGTGAAGATGGACTCTTTTATAAGATTGTACACCCAGGCATCATATGAGAGCTGGTGGTGAAGATAATATGATAGATAATAAGATGTTTTTTGAGGGGAAACAAATAGTGCTGATCCAAATATTTACCAACATTTTTTAAACCAGAACAGACAAAAACAGAATTACGTTTATTGATATACAGTTTATCTAGCTAGCTTGTAATCCACTCTCAAATAATTAGGAAAATGAACAAATTGAAATGATATGCTACCTTTTCCTGGGTATTTAGAGGGATTCATATGGAAGTCAAAGTAGCAATACCACCATGTTTAAATTTGTTTTATGTAAAAGGCTTATTATAGCTGAATGTACTTGAAATATTAGTTACAAATTAGTCTATGGGCGGCTGTTTGCTTATAAAGTTTCACATGCTAATCATCAAATTTTTTTAGGTGGTTTTCAGTGTACAGAAGTTCATCAATTACTCTTGCCCATGTAGTACATAATCATTGATATTATCTGAGGATCAGAGTCTTATCAGCTCTTTTTAGATCAGCCACTCTCAGCTCAACTAGATTGATCACGCCTTGGAATGTGTCCAGACATCTTGTATAATCTTACGGATGATTCCTCTTAATCCACAGCCATTATAAAACTCCACCTGCAGCCTGAGATGCAACACTGTGATATTCACAATTATTCTGTCTTGAGCACCCTCCTCCGTCGAAGTGGTCCAACCCACCCCCAGGGAGAAATGTGCTGCAGACCTGCCAGGAGGCAAAGAGACAACTGTGTAACCTTCCTCGATGAGCACATATCGTCCACATCCATCCTCGCTGTGCCGTCGAGCCCTGATACTCCGTCATCCTCTCATCATCAGGCCTCCTCATCCCAGGAACACGGTCAGCTCACTTTCACAACCGGTTCCCGGTATGTCATTCATTTTTCAGCAGCACATTGTTAAGCATGGTCACGGTGATGTGCATTTGAGCTGAAGATACCACTACAATTTGAACCGTCTGCTCAGTTGACCCTCTTGGCTGTGGCCCCCCATGAAACCATGCATGTTGGAATATCTCGCCTTCAGCACCTGGCTGTCACACCGGAGACGACTCTCTCCTCCCAGCGCTTAAGATGTCTTACAGTCTTTACATTTTGAGGCAGAGATGGGCATACTATTGGCTGAGCAGAAGAAGTTGGAGGGGTGGAGGAAGGCGATCTAAACCGACTGAATCAGGGAGTTGACAGCGCTAAGAACAAGAGATACGATGGGTCCCTCGCCTGTCCCGGCACCTTGCTTGTTTTATTAATACACCATTCTATTGCTGTGTAACTCTTACACTGCTGCTAGCACTTCCTTCTGGACTAGTTGTCAGCCGAACAACTGCTTCCATCAGCATCATACCGATACTGCAGCACAGTTGTGGCTCAACACATTAAGCTGAATGGCATACTGTCCACATCATATGTAGTCACTGTGATGTCACCCATTGGTTTGTGAACTATAGCTTCGAGTTCGGAACCATATTTGGACAGCGGAGGAGCGACGGGTGGATCTGACAATCTGATTGAGACCATGAACTCATGTTTACAATGTTGTACTGAGATAATAAATCAAGTCAGAAGTTTTTTTCCTTGCAATCTGACTTTTTTTTGCAACTCAAAGAGTTGCCCCCTGATGGTCAGTAGGGAGAATGCAAATTTAAGGGCATTGGCTTCATTTTTCAGACCTGGAGGTTGCCGCCCTGGTCCACATGTGTGCACTGGGGGGCCTATTTTCCATAAAATTAACACAAAATGCTACTTTATCTTGTCCGCCTGTTCAATCACCGGTGGACAGCAGGATTTGGCAGACAAGTCCAGGTCTTGAACTCGCCTGGCAGCCTTGATTTTCCTCACTGCCACCAAAAATGGGCGTAAGACCAAAAAAACAATCATCACGATGGATGCTGCACCCATCAGGTTGCAGTCAAAGCGCGGATTGGATGATGGATGAAATCTGTGAAAACACTTCTCATCTTCAGCAGCAGAGAACTTGTTTTGTCGAGGCTCATCTCCGCCCAGACGATGTGAATCTTCAGCTTCTAGATCGCTAGTTTTCTGAGGGAACAATCACTATAAAATGGCTTTTTCATGAGCAAGGAGCAGCAATTCACAACAAAGTCCCTCAGTTGACCAAAACGGTGT
The DNA here is from genome assembly GCA_029853015.1 of Chelidonichthys spinosus. NCBI lineage: Eukaryota > Metazoa > Chordata > Actinopteri > Perciformes > Triglidae > Chelidonichthys > Chelidonichthys spinosus. Next base: position 18,789,488 of record CM056839.1, on the reverse strand, counting down.
AAGAGCCTATATACGTTGATGCAGCAGTTTATGAAACAGGCAAATAAGCAATTTAACCTTTAATAGATCATTCTTGCTGCAATTTCCACGTCATTTCTAAACCTACATCTCTCGCTTGGAATTACATTCTATCCTCTTGCATGTGTGAGGGAGAAGTGTTAAAAGACGTTGCATTACGCTCAAGCCTTTGTACATCTTTCTTCATCGAGAGACAGAGGGGGAAAAAAATCACATACACATAAATAATGCATTGTTTTGAGTTGTTACCGAGCACTCAGCGAGACGGGAGAAAAGCAAACGCAACATATTAGAGAGATTCCAGTTTGTACTTGTTCTTGCTCTGCTCGCACAACATGGAGACTATTTTCACACATTTGCTGCGGCACAAGAGTCTTCTGTCAGAGTTATGATACCCAACGAGTTCAAGCAAAACCACTCGGAGGAACAATAACGATAAACAGAGTCCAAATACGCTGCTTGGTTTTCACAAATATAGACTCTTCTTGTTTCTCATCGCGCCTGGATGTGTAGCTTCTTCATCTGAGTCATGTGATTGTTTTGCATCCCCATGTTGTGTCCATGTGCCTCGTTGGGGTTGTTTTGCATCTTTGTAACTGTTTTGCATCCCCATGTTGTGTCCATGTGTCACGTTGTGTTTGTTTTGTGTCTCTTTGTCATTTTTTTGCATCCCCATGTCGTGTCCACGTGTCTTGTTGGGGTTTTATTTGCATCTTTGTAATTGTTTTGCATCCCCATGTAATTGTTTTGCATCCCCATGTTGTGTCCATGTGCCTCATTGGGGTTGTTTTGTGTCTTTTTGTAATTGTTTTGCATCCCCATGTTGTGTCCATGTGCCTCATCGGGGTTGTTTTGTGTCTTTTTGTAATTGTTTTGCATCCCCATGTTGTGTCCATGTGCCTCATTGAGGTTGTTTTGTGTCTCTTTGTAATTGTTTTGCATCCCCATGTTGTGTCCACGTGCCTCGTTGTGGTTGTTTTGTGTCTCTTTGTAATTGTTTTGCATCCCCATGTTGTGTCCATGTGCCTCATCGGGGTTGTTTTGTGTCTTTTTGTAATTGTTTTGCATCCCCATGTTGTGTCCATGTGCCTCATTGAGGTTGTTTTGTGTCTCTTTGTAATTGTTTTGCATCCCCATGTTGTGTCCACGTGCCTCGTTGTGGTTGTTTTGTGTCTCTTTGTAATTGTTTTGCATCCCCATGTTGTGTCCATGTGCCTCATTGGGGTTGTTTTGTGTCTCTTTGTAATTGTTTTGCATCCCCATGTTGTGTCCACGTGCCTCGTTGGGGTTGTTTTGCATCTTTGTAATTGTTTTGCATCCCCATGTTGTGTCCATGTGCCTCATTGAGGTTGTTTTGTGTCTCTTTGTAATTGTTTTGCATCCCCATGTTGTGTCCACGTGCCTCGTTGTGGTTGTTTTGTGTCTCTTTGTAATTGTTTTGCATCCCCATGTTGTGTCCATGTGCCTCATTGGGGTTGTTTTGTGTCTCTTTGTAATTGTTTTGCATCCCCATGTTGTGTCCATTTGCCTCGTTGGGGTTGTTTTGCATCTTTGTAATTGTTTTGCATCCCCATGTTGTGTCCATGTGCCTCATTGGGGTTGTTTCGTGCCTCGTTTTGTCTCTTTGTCGTCGTTATCCATCTGTTTGCATTGTCTTGCATGTCTTCATGTCTCGTTTTAATTGTTCTGCAATGCTTTGTGATTGTATTGCATTATCTTGCATCTCTTTGTGGTCGTTTTGAGTCATTTTGTGTCTCGTAGTAGTCGTTTAACAGCATGTTACCGCCCCTAGTCACCCCTGTCCATATACATCATCCCAGCATATGTCACTTTATGTTTATCATGACCAATTATCAAAACAAACGACTAGTCTGTCAGGTTTTATTTCGGTCCAAACAGAAGTCTTTGGCTGTGTTGTGCAGAGCGTTTAAACATTTGTCTGGATTTCTAGTCACAGCAGTTTAAGCTCAGGGCAGGGAGTCGCAGCCACAGTGTTTATAATGGATGTGGTTTCATCCACATGCTATAAAGCTCACACTCACTCACTGCTTTATTGCAGCATTTGCTGCTTTCTTGAAGGGTGCATCGAATGAAGGAACACTCACTGTGTGAGTTAGATTTGCTCAGTGACCCTCTTTATAACACTAATGTTCATTACTGGCTAATGTGAAACTTTGAAGTTCCCCAGATGGTGTTGGTTGTTATTATTCATGCTCAGCATTCAGGCTTCATGACCTGTAAATAATAATCTAAACTGTGTTGTTTTCAGAGTTGGGACTACATACGGGAACCGAGACATTTTTACAGGCTTTTGAATAAATAACCACCCTGCTTTTTTTCAATTTGTGTCATATTATTCCGAGGCTGCTGACGATGAATGAAATGAAATGATTCAATGCTGGACCGTTGCAGAAATATGCACTCAGAAATCACCAGCATGTGAACAACAGAACAATTATACATAAACACAAGCCAGCGTAGCATGATAAAGGGAACGTATAACATTAATACTGTAAGCTAGAATAAGGTGGTCTAATACAGCTGAAGATATTCCTTTAAAAAAGAAATGTTGAAAATTAGAATTTGTTGCCAGTAAAAGTGTGTTGACCTATAATTCCTGTTTATGCCAATTTTAATGGTTAATGTCGACAAGCAGGCTGCTTCACGAATCCATTAAGCCTTCAACAAAATCTATAAACTCAAAAGCACTATAATCAATGCTGCAGTGCACAAAAAGCTACTGATAAGCACAAGAAAATATAAATATGAGTTGACTTTCAAATTACTTGTCCATAATGGCAGCAACAAAACTGTAACTTTATCATAATGTCATGGTCAAATCTCGATATCAAAACGTGGTAACGGCGTTGGCCCTCAGCAGCTGATATGAAGGGTTCATTCTAAGCTAACAAAGACACGATTCTAAATACCAGGAGATCATACACTAATGAAAACATACCACCTGAAATCCTTCACACTGGACCTTTAAGTGACGCTCATGCAAAGTTATAGGACCAAATGTTAATACAGTATATTTGTCTGTCTGGAAAGAAGGCTCACTTCCTGAAAAATAAGTGGAATTCAACTAAATCCAAGAGGGTTTTCTTACCTTATAGTAATAAGTCACAGGATTTGCCTGATATCCATTTAAAATGCCAGCTAAATTTAAATAGACCAAGTCTGCATATTTGGATTTTTTCTAAGGGGATAAAGGTTGAGGATGTGCACTCATTTCTACCCGGCACTCGTTTGTCATGGCATCCTCCACCCTCGGACCTCGCCTGGCCCGTTTAATGGATGAGTGATAAATCAGTTATGTTGTGGTTGCCAGATTTAGCTTATCACTCACTGCAAATTTGAGCTGTGTGAGTGATATTTCTGGACAGTAATTTGGACGAGTAAGAGAGTCTCTTTGGTATGCAGGTGTGGCGACGGAGGCTATTAGAGTAGCTTTACACCTCAGGAATCCGAACGAGAGCCCCTGATCCGGACTGATCCATGTGCTCAGGGAGGGTCTCTGCTGCCGGCACCATGATTCATCCCTTCATAAGATATATTCATGTTAAGGATAATATTTGAAGATATAAATCCACTGTCAGTGTCTTTAAAACCTACACTATGCAAAGGCCAACCTTCTCTATTCCAGCTCAGACTAACTACAGTTTTATCTGCCTTTTACTGGCTCTTCATATCGTGTTACACAAAATCTGAGCCGTTCAACAGATATAAATTTATGTAGCTCACGGTCAGTAAGTCGGGATAATCTGGTTTCTAGGGGTCTAAAATGATGCCGCAAACCTCCTTGTTTCCTCAATGTCTCATATCTATAAATACACGAGTGGAAGGAGGTCACGAGGGCTGACATTTAAACATCTAAGTGAACTAAAGGTTTGAATACATTAAAGTGGCATAAGAAAAATATGGGATTAATAACACAATAATGGATATTGTATAGCAGGATTGGACATGGTCATGGTCACATGACTTTACATCACCAATGCTAAGCTAATGGTTTTTCAAGACACGCAAAAGCTTCAAAATCCGGATTTTCTGATGTATTTTATGCTGTAAAACAACCACAGACTTTATTTCAGGCGTATTTCTGAAAGCACATATTTCAAAATAAAACACTGACTTTGAGTCCCGGGAACAGGAAATCTAAAAATGCTAACTCATTTCCTGGTTTCAGTCCTGCAGCACTCGATTACATTTCCTTTCAACTGTATTTTCTGCTGTTGTGTAGAAAATAATGTGATTCTGACTCGGTGCTCTGTGTTCTGGATGAAGCCCGACAAGTCTCCCGTGTAAACGATGCGAAACAACTCGGAGGTTCGCTAGTCAGAACTATAACGGCTGTGAAGACCGCGTCTGATGAGCCAAACCAGTGAGCTGGATTCGTTCAGTCATTTCATTGTAACCCAAATGAATCTGTTTGCTTTCCAGCTCACAGATTCTTCATTCATTATGTCGGACCATCTGCTACATGAAACATGGCTGATTTCAACAGTGGGAGGACACCATCGATTAGTGTCACACTCCCCCTCTCCGTTCATCCATCCATTCATTGTCTCTACCTGATTTTTTTTTCTCTCTATTCAGGCCCAAAATGTGTCTGCCTGCTTTTCGAGGAAAGGCGGAGAAAAACATCTGGGAGTGGGTCAGCCGTCTCTCAAAGGCGCCTTCAAGCTCGCGGATGCAGCAGTCAGCCTGACCTGCATGTCTTTTGGGCTGTGGGAGGAAACTGGAGCACCCAGAGGAAAAGCCTTGTAAAGTCAAGTCGAGTTTATTTGTGCGGCTCGATATCACATAAAACGTCTCAATGGGCTTAACGGGCCCACGACGGCAACTGTTCCCGACTCGAGGCAAACGAGGAAGAACTCTGTAAAAGAAAAAGAAACTACGGGAGAAAAGAGGCGAAGCGACTCAATGAGAGATTCGATGCCGTTTGAGGTTTAGGTGAGAAAATGTAAAAAAAAAATAAAAAAAAAACGTGAATAGAAATATAAACGCACAAGTGAAAGCCAGCTGTTTCTAGACGTTCTCTTCATGCCAGTAATGTAATGACATCATGACCACTCACACACTTAACACTGGAGTCTAAGTATGACACCCCCCACTGTGGTGATTACATTTGTAAAGTTGATTTATGAGGTTTTTCCTCCTCAGGAATCAGTTTATCAGACATTGTCGTCATAAAAATCACACAATGTGTGTGTGTGTGTGTGTGTGTGTGTGTGTGTGTGTGTGGTGTGGTATATAAGGTGCTGAACGTTCACCGTGAACTTCCCGCTCTCAGCAGCTTCTAATTGCAGGTACTTGATTGATTTTTTTTAATCAGAGTTGAAATTGTGGAGCACATTTAGATCCTAATGCTAATGTCATCAGGTTTACGTGTATTGTCTTCGTTTCTTACACAGGTTGTGTAAATGCTACCCACTGGGAAAAATCTATATAAAGAATATTAGCAATATTTCACTTCTACCTGTTTATACGCTGTTGCCCATAAAGTATTTTGTTTTCAGACCCAATCCTCTGTTTATTCCTATTTAAATGCTTGAGTAATACTTTTTGATCAGGTGTAATGATTACATTATGTGTCCCAATTACCCAGGTGGATATTTATTCATGCATAATATTTGTTTGGTGTTGTAAAAGACAAGACATTTGCAAATTATTCCAATTTTAATGGCAACCCCAGAACAGCCACCTTATATATGTATATAGACGGACGTTTTTATTGAATTATGCTTGCATGTCTATTCACATTTTTACTTTTAACAACAATATACTTGCACATGGATGTTGTAACACTATTATAAGCATGTTCGGCCTGGTTTGGTCTAAGAATCATGCTCCTGCAAAAGGGTGTTGTAAATTACGTTGCCACGGAAACGTATTTGGTCGTGGAGTCTAAGGAAGTCAGTCCATGTAGGGGGGAGATGGTGCACCAGTGAAGAAACACAGGGTCCATGAAAGGGGAAAAAAGGACTTTTACTGCATTTTGATGATTTCATATGATGCTTTTTCTACTAAACCTAACCAAGTTTTTCACATCGGCAGCATTACTTAAACATAAAGTGTGTTTCCTCTAAGAGAAACCACATGATCCACTTCCAGTTTCAGCAAGTAGAAACAGTTCATTTATTATATTTGCTGTGATTGTTCTTTGAACAGTGTGGCTCTGGAACAGCAGCATTAGACTCAAATATGATCTGGATGTTGTTAATGTCCCGCTGTGTAATCAATGCCACTTCCTTCCACAGCTGGAGCTGATATATACAGTAAATGAGAGAAAACGAGAGCTCGGGCGAAGCCGCTTAGTGTATGGAAATGTGCTATTTCTTCACTTTGTGTGGTGCGATCACATGTGTGTGTCGCTCTGCTGGCAGATAACCTCAAACAAAAATAAATGGTTTCTCTGTCATGACAACAGAGCTCACATTTAGATATTCATCTTGACACAAATCTCATTATGAAGAAGTAGGGAGAAGGAAACACAATTAAATTAGCCTGCAAAAGACATACTTTCATATCAACAAAGGAAGCAGACAATGAGCATCGTTTCAACAGAATATGATTATATTTTCTCTTTTACTCATCCATTACATAACATGCATATAACTGAAGATACAAACACGTTCTTTAACTTCAGCTAGATATTTTTAGCTGCTTTGTTGTGGTAGTAAAAAAAAAAAAAAAAGGCCTGAGCATGTGATGTCCTAATTTAGTGCACAACTATGCATACAGCTCCAAGCAGCGGTGTGCTAATTACATTTCATTATTCTCATCACACCTGTACTATTCTCTTTTGATTAAAAAAACATCTGCAGCGACTGGAAAAAAAAGAAAGAAACATGCATCCATTCCTGACTTGCCTTTTATCAGGACCTGCATGACCCACAGGAGTCCACCGCAATTATGCAGCCTGTCAGGTACAATTCAGGGCACGCGGGAATACATGGAGAAAATGATTGAGACGGCCTCACATGGAGCCCCACGGATGTCAACCGCTCCGGATGGAAGGAACCGCAGCACGACAGCGTACCGCACACTGAAGGTTTAAAAGCTGAAGATGTTGATGCAATTAGGAAGTTGAGAGGATTTTTGTTCAGGAGCTAAATTGTCTTCTTAATGATGTTTATTGATCAGGCGGTTGGGCTAAGATGCTAGCAGTAGCTTTCATTTGTTGTCATAGCAACGGCAAACATACAGAACCAAGCAAATTGTTTATATCGGCTAAGACCAACAATAACCATCAACAGCCATCATGCTAAGGACCTTTACGATCCGGTTGCTAGCATTGTAATGAACTCGCAAATTTGCCACTTTTTTCCCCACTTTTCTCCCTCGGCTCCGTTTTTTTGTTTTGTTTGTTTTTTCCTACATTAGCCCTAATACTCCGTTGTATCTCTGCAATGGACACAGATAAGACAAATTTTGTTTTTCTGAATATAACAATTTTCTAAGAATCACAACCCTTTAAGATAAAGGCGGCTGGAGCACACAATGTTTCAGCCCTCGTCTCTGGAAAAGATCTGCAGCCCTCGCCTCGCTTTCTGAGACACCCGTCCAACAAAGCATGTCTAATTTAAAAAGAAGAATAACAAAAAGAATGAAGTGTGGGGGGGAAAACAGCGATTTCAATGAGCCAGGGAGTGTAATGCATCCGGCACAGCGGCTTTTGATGGGAGTCTATCAACTCCAATATTAATGCGAGGGATTTGGAGTGGCCATTCATGTGTTCTTCTCGAGCTGAGAGGAAAACAGTTGTTCTATTACATGAGTTAGCACTTCGGCAGAGATCACCTGAGACCAGCTGGACAGTTTCCCTGCACGTCCGCTCCCATACAGTCAGACAAATGGCAGCTCCGGTCTATGCAGATGAGACGAGCCGGGAAACGGCCAAACGTATTGTTGTCGATTCATTTAAGAGTGCAGAGAAGCAAATTATGGAGCTCTTTCATGACTGGTGAATGGGCGACTGATTTGTCGACATGGTAACAGCACGGAAGTTGATCTTTGGAAAAATAAGGGTATATTTTCTGGCTCATAACAGTATAACACAATGAACATAGCCTCTTCGTGCTGTATTTTACCTTCCTTTGGATGTGGAATTGCTCCTAATCACTGCAAATGTAGAAATAAAAGACTGCATTGTTTCCGGTTTTTGATTAGATTTGATTCAAGGAATATTTGCTTGACACTGAAAACAGCTCTCCTTGCTCTGTCCAAAAGGTATAACACAATCCACCATCGCGTTTTCTAAGTCATATAAATTTATGGTCAATAGCCATCCAAAATCACTGCTCAAAGATTAACCTTTAAGAAAGCGACACTAGGGTTTAGTTTAAGAGAATAAGACATTTAAAGGCAACCAAACACGGCGGACTCAAGCTCCGCAGCTTCCTGCCGTCCTTTCCCAGAGATGATCTTTCTAATTCAAAGACAGGAACGGGAATTGGGATAGACCAAGCATTGCAAACATGATGGTTAGCGGTCTGGCACTTCATGAGAGCAAATGTCAAAGGGTGTTTCAGGTGCAGTGAAGAGCATGCAGGGGTCGGACCCCTTTCCCCGAGCAGGCGGCGAGTGCAGCTTCACCGGCGCTGGGAAACGCCGGACGTCTTGCCAGGGTTACGACTTCAAACGTGTTACAACCTCGGCAGCTCTAGGCCAAGGGAACAGATTGCTCCAATTACAGCAAGCCTCACGCACCAGAGTCCCCTTGACACATGCAACGGTCTATTGGAGTGGACTTAGTGGTGTGGTGGTGTGGTGGTGTGGTGGTGTGGTGGTGGTGTGTTGCGCTGGAGGCCACTCACGTCCCACTGCCAATCTGTATTCTGTTTGAACCCGCAGACATCTCCTTTTACCCCTGCTTTCCTTTCAAATTCTGTTCAGACTGGGTGTTTTTTGGCTGCCAACACAGGTGATTGGCATCTTCCCTCTGAATTTATAACAAAATCAATTCTCTAACAGCATCCCTGAGCACATCAATCTACAAGAGATGCTTTCTACCCCCTCATTTTCGGCTTCACAGCCACAGGAGTGGTTATAGATGAATCCCTCAGTATACCCGCATCGGCCTCTGAGAGCGGCGGCAGGAGTGTTGCTTTAATTAGCGGCGTCAAGTTTTGCACAACATGTCGGGGAGCCAGCAGCATCGGGGATCACCTTGTTAATTGAGGGCCGCAGATGAGCGATTGACTAATTGATCAAGGCCTTTTTGCAGTAGTAGATAATTCATGGCGGGGACGCGGCGGGAGGAGGAGGAGCCGTGTCAGAGATGATTCATGCGTCTCTGGGAGGAGAGCCCGGTCTCCGTGGTGTCTTTTGTTCCGTGGGCCCCGCCGTGAAGGGGATTGTGTCATCAGCACCTCCACCCAACCGCTCGCCTCTCGCTCTAAATCAGAATTAAAAAGGTGAGGTTGGTGTTGATAGGTTGCCACGAATGATACAGTGGCGTATGTCTGTATGCTTCCCCAGATGGCTGCAGCGCTCCCCGAACGCCAGCCGAGATGCGGGGGCCAAGATGTATGGTTGCGTTTGTAATGAAAGCATGAAGGGACCCCAAGTCACGGAGGAGATGTCTCCATCACACGGGTAGAGAGGTAATCATGCCCTCGTGGGCTCTGATCTGGGAGGAGAAAAATGAAATGTATGGGAGGAGGAGCTGAGAGTCCTCTGATCTGATCTGCAGACTGAGATGTTGCACTGTGTCGTGGTGGAAATAATACGTGAAGTTTGAGTCTTTACGTCAGAATATGTAAAGTGTGTGTGGACAGGATGTAAAGAAGGATTTAGGGAAAAAAGAGCCGAGAGAGGTGGGCATAGCCGAAAAACAAGTTGCTTGTTTCCGCTAAGACCGGATGTTTGTCGTTGCTATGACAACAAGTGAAAGCTACCGCTAGCAACCGCCGATCATTAAACACCCATATGATGACAATTTGACCTCATATAAATAAAACCATACATAAATAACCATCAACAGCCATCACTCTAGGGACTTTAACGAGGCGTCGTCACACGTTGTGATGAATTCATCGGAAAAGTATATGCGTACATTCATGGGTTAGCTAGCATAAATGCCGGTTGTTCGGAAAAACCCATTATTCAAAAACGGTTTGATTGTTGGTGATTTTTTCTTATTGTGAACAATTCACATGAAAAATCAGCAGTCCTACTTGTAGGTATATCACTCCTGTTGGGTAATTTTTGGAGTAAGCCTTTTTTTTAAAAAAAGGAAATGATCCACTCATGAGCACTCTATAAAGATTTCCGTCTTCGGAGGGAAACGGGAGCACGTATGACGAGGATGTGAGCTTAAGTGAAAAGCAGCAGAGCACACAGCCATGTTTGGTGAGTCACTGAACAGCTTAACACAGCACAGTGGGCCTCATTTATCAAACGAACGTACGACCGAAAACCGTGCGTACGACCATTTCCACGCAAACTTCGGCATTTATCAATTTGGACGTAAGCGGAAGCTGCGATCAGATCTCACGTCAGGTCTGAGCTCGTGTACGCAAATTCGAGTCTGTGGATTTGCGGTGCAGCACAGCAAAATCTGGCGTAAAATAATGAACAAACCTCAGCTGTCATTAAGCATAAGCAGTCACATATTTAGAACAGATCAAAACGGATTATTAAAACGAAAACATTTCTTTTAATGTTTTTACTGATACCACTTTCAAAAAATTAAACAATGGGATAAATAGCCTAAGATGACAACTAATTATTACACATTAAAATGTGAAAGAATCATAAATACAAGCAGAAATGTGTGTTTGCAAATTAACTAAAGGCAAAAATGTGTAATTGTTTTTGTTTTTGTCCGATGGGTGTGACAGAACTGGAACAAAAATGAAAGCACCTGTTGAGATAATCATCGTTCCACTGTGGTTGGTCAGATGTTAATTCATTCCCCTATTTAAACAGATGCTTTGACAGTTATCAAGTCTTGATGATGGCAGACTTGCTTATTTTGGAGGAACAATACGCGCGTGTCAGACGTGAGCGCGTTTTCAGGGACCGCAGGGATCTCTGTGTCACCTCCACCACTTATGCCACAGATCGACTCCGACCCAATTAAGGAGGCAATTTTTTTCCTCCGTCCCCGTCAAGATCAGGCTGGAGTCTGTTTGGCCTCCTCCAGTCTGCCTGATGCTGCGATGTTTAAACGCAGCAACGCGTTTCTTGGTGGCCAGCTTCATATCCGACCATTTTTTCTTGACCTAAATGTAAAGAATTGTTTTGATCAGTTAGCAGACATAAGCTTTTAGGCTGCGGATGAAAAGATTCATTTAAGTCGTTAGGCATGGGTTAAGTTATTGAGAATTATATTCAAACCTCAGCTGGAGTCCGTTCCTCTGCGGCAACGCTGTTGACTGCCTCCGTTATCTTTTTCCAGACAGCGTTTTTGTGAGCCCCTTTTATGCCACCCTTCAGGCTGCCAAAAAGCACTGTCTTGTTGTGTTCCACCTCCGATGTCAGGATGCCGATCTCCGTGTCAGAAAAGTTTCTTTTCTTACCCATGTTTCGTCTCTCCATGTTTGACCTCAGTGGGCGAGGCCTCCGAAACAGGAATATTTATGGGCGTAACATGTTAATGACGATCGAATTCAGCCGCCGCATTTATCAACGCCCGCTCATTCGTACGCGGAGATTGGTCAGATACGAACGTTTCATAAATCGCACGTGTGTCCTGTCGTAAGACCAAATCTGCGCTCAGATCTGCGCCCGTTTTCACGCAAGATTGATAAATGAGGCCCACTGGGTCTAGAAACCAAAACTACAATACGGGTTGGCACAAATGAGAGGGAAAGGAAAACAATCAAATATATTATGTGTTGCTGTTTTATATTGGTGATATTAAGCTCTTAGAAATTGTGAATCAATATCGTGTTATTGTCGAGCTGAATCTCTGTTGTTGTCTCTGAAGGCATGTTTATGAAAACAAGCAGGTGTTTTAAAAGGTAATGGTGTTTGTTGGCAAGAAAAAAATAAGGCGTTGAATAACACTAACGCTTTATCCTTTACAGGGTTTTTGTTTTGCAATTTCTAAAAATCTCCGAAACACATACATCTATGGAAAACGATATAAAGTGTATTTTTGCATCATAAACACCAAATAAATCTGTCAACTCGCCAACTGTATTCTAAACAGAATCAGACACAATGATGATTACAGTCCTCTTAATTCCCTTTCAAAATTCTCCTCCATTGTTGTGCACCAAAGAGCAAAACTTCTATTTATTATTATTATGGTTCAAGCTGTGATTTTTCACTGGTCTAATTGATTACAAATTGTCTTCACAGGTGCATTGTGGGTGCTGGTGATAATTGAGTGTGGCATGTCGATGGCGAACCACATGCAGCCTTTCTAGCTTTGAATGACGTGTCTGATGTAATTATATGTGGCTTTAAGAACGTCAAAGTAAAGCAGAGTGTTTATTCTTCTGCACACCTGCTCATTAGTAATAATTGTACCACAAGTACCAAAATACTTTTTGGATAACTTACAAGGAATCAGATGTTCATGTTTTTTTTATTTTTCTACGTGCATCATTCTTCTTTTTCTCAGCAGCAGTCGGCGTAATATCGTCTCCCAATTTAATTTATTTCCCCAGAGTGAGAAATTCAAATAAAACATATTTTTACATAGTTGTAATTTAGGGGTCATGCGTCTGTGCTTGCTGCTAAAATTGGAAGTGGAACCTGCTTGCATTGTTATTTTTCCTTTAAAACATATCCTCTGCATCGGGTGTGTGTTGTTTATTTATTATTACAAGCGTACTTACTGTGGAGTGTGAAATCTATAGGTGGATGTGTACACTTCTTCTCTTGACTGCACTGAAAAATGACTTGAGGTGAGCAGCTTGATTTATTTCCAGGGTTTCACACAAGCTACAACATTTCCATAATGGATCACAATATTTCTACGTTTCTAGTTCAAGAATAGAAGGGGCACGTCAGGGGAGAGGCTTGGTTTCATCACACCAGTTCTACCAGATAGACTCTTGTCTATCCGAGTTCAAATACAAACATGTGAGGCTTGCCAAGTCTGCCTGCAGCATAATCTTCCACATCCTACAAGTAAAGGATTCATCTCAGTGTTTTAACAGCGGAAAAATATGGCAAGTGGAAATGTTTTCTGTGGCCAGACAGAGAATCAAAGGGCCTTCCCACTCGCATTTTAACTGTTTTTGATGGATTAAGTCCACAAAGTCTGTTATTGAGTGCTGCAGAACTCCTCTTTACTGTGCTGTATACTGTTACACTGAATTATTTCCTGTTCAATATCAAAAAAACAACACACAATTCTTGGGTTTTGGTTTCCGACATGAAAAGCTGTTGATGGTTGAATAATTTGAAATTTTGAAGGACCAGTGCTACTGCCATTTCAAACAAGACTCCAGTTTCCAAGGTTACCAGGAAAGTAGCTTTGTTGTTTTAGGTAGTGCGGGACTTGGGAGCAGATCACAATATGATTTGGATGAGGAGCAAAAACAAGAGGAACAAATCTGTAAAAGTCTGCAGCGTGAAGAGGGGGGATAGAAAATAAAAAACTGGCAACAACTGTCAGATTGTACCCTCAAAAAGACAATAAACACCTTCTAAAAGGTGGCGGCGTCACACTTTAAACCCACACAGACGTTCAAAGAGGAACATGGAGATTCATGCGTGTATATTCCAGCACAGAAAAAACACTCAGACATATTAAAGATGTATTTGAAAAAGGTCAAGGAGTCACTGTGTGAACACAGAACTTGGATGATGGATCAGCAGCCGTTTGACAGCTGGACGTGATAGGAGCCCTTGGGCATGTTCAGGGACGCGTCTGTGGATTTGTTCATCAGAGAGGCAGGTGGTTGAAGGATTGGATTACTTTGCACTGCTTCATTTTATGTCTCCAGCTCCTCTCCCGGTACGAACGCAGGCAGGAGTAAGGTGTGTTTTTAAATGATAATGTTATTAAAGACGATGTCAAACACCACGGCTCCCCCCTTCTCATGCCGAGCGTTGCTGTCACGTATGCAGGAGTGAGCGGCGAGCCAATGAGAGCTCATTGTTCAGAGTCCAGAGTGGAACTCATCAATCAGCTGCTGAGGATCCCTGAATCAATACCACGCGATGACACTTTGGCAGCGCTCTGCATACGTCCGACCAAAAAGGCTGTCGGGACAAAAACAACAAGACTCCGCCGCCGTTCATCTTCCTCCTCTCTCTCCCTCCTTTATTCAGCTTGTTGGGGGATGGCGGGTCACAGGTGCCGCCAAAAAAATGAACCGTCTTCCTCCTTTTTTCCTGCTGCAAACGAGTGGGAACATTTACCTCCGGAGCATCATTCGATTTGAAACTTGAGCACAAATGAAGAATGCACTTTTCATAAGTGGAGGCGACCGCTGACCAGCTTTGAAGCCGCTAACGGGTGCCAAGGTCAGACACCCACAGCTTTTATTTACTTAGCCAACCGCCAAAAGGTATTCTTGACTTCTTCAATTTCAGTTCTGGTCTCGCAGGTGTTCTGTCACCTTGTAGAGCATGTGCAGCACAAAGAAATGAATAAAAGGACGCTTTTTTTCCACCTGTAATAGGTACAAAAACATATTTTACACCCCTTTTTTAAAAAATCTCTGTTTTCCCATTTTAAATTGAGCAGGAAAAATTGATTCATACTGATATTCCATGTACATTTTGTTTTGGATTACAAATAGAAGTCCTCTATCAGCCATTTTCTGCTTATCTGGGTGAGACCCACCTATTTATCCACCTGAAGTATTGGCTCTGCTTTATATTAGATTAAATGGCAAACTCGTGTGAAAAGGTCTGCAGTGCACAGAACAATAATAATAACGTATGCCTCCTGAAAGGATTCTGCCGCCATAATCTCAGCTCTACAGCCTCTGTGTAGCGTTGGGGGATGTCATTCATACATCTGACCTGATGAAAAGCCTTCGGAGTCAAAACACTGTCACCAAAGAGAGCCTGAGGTACGTGCGTCTATCTCCCGTTCCCTCTTTTGCATACTAAACTCCAGAGCCGTGATCGGGGGGGACGACTTCGCTGCCACAACACTGCTCTCTGCTGGCTAATGGACCTCTCATGTGAGGCTGACCTTTGAACTGCTTACAGCTGGACTGAATGATGCCACACATCCCTGGATGAGTGGACGGTTACCATATTATTAGAGAAGCATACACTACATATCATCAAACCAGTGTCGTTATTATTATTTTTTCCCTTCAGAAGTGCATGCTGTGTGTAAAGGCAGATTAAGAAATGTTCATGTGTAGGTTTAATGGCACAGATCCTCCACTTTTTGACTGTGGAGGGGGGGGGGAGTAATGACTCACAGCTGCAGGAGCCCCTCAACATTTGGAGTATAATACCACTTTGTTCAGATCCTACAGTCACATGTATGAACTCACCTTGTCAGGGGCTTAGAATTTCCTGCAGAGCCCCCGGAGCTGACCACCCACCTCTTTTCAGCCTTGATACAGAACCAAAGGGAAATCATATTTCAAGATGGATACCGTCTCTCTTCATCTGCACTATGCTTATTACTGCATCCAAGAAAGATCAAAGCTACCTAAACTACCCTCAGAGCTCGCAGCCCCCTGAAGATTCTTCACAGCAGCAGGATGAAGAATGCCTCCACTTTTATCTTCACCTTGCAAGTGAATGATATTTGTCTTCTCTTTTTTTCTTCCAGAACAACCATCCCGCTCTTCTTCCATGCTTTGAGGGAGAATCGATTATTCAAGGAGGCAAACACATTCAATGTCATTATTACTTTTTTATTCGCCACTAAAGGGTGAAAACGCACATCCCCGGCTCTGCCAGGTATTGATTTATGTATCGGCATAACCCCCAAAAAACATGCAGCGATAATGAAATGTGACCAGTATCAAGCGGAGACTGAGGCAGCAATCTAACCTGGGGACCCTCTCCCTCTCTGTCTACCCTGAAACAGCTGTTTGAGCTCTAATTAAAGGGAAGTAGCAGGTGTCACCTGTGCCCCAACTGCAGGGGCACACCTGGTTGCATTAATTTGATCCAAAGTGGTTTTGACGGACTGCCTGCGCTCTGGCGTCCCACATTAAGCCACTGGAGCTGAGCACCTGCTTGGAGCGAGCAGGACGAGAGAGCGCTGGGCTAACACGGCGCCGTGGACGGACGCCAAAGCTGGGGAGGCGAGGCCGTGTCTCCGCCGGTGACCCGGGGGACGGCTCCGTCATCCCTAACTCTGACTTACCAGCAACATCTGCAAAGCGAGGCGGAAGTGCAAAAAACCCGCCACGCTACACAACCTGTAGTCACAGCGATGGCGGGTGTGCCCGGGATAATTGTCTGTGGAAACCTCCCAGAGGCTGTAAAGGCAGCTTGTTTCAGATCTCCTGATGATTTCACAGGACATTTAACTTTACACCTCTCATTTGTTACCTCTTCAGGGCATTTCCAAATATCCATTACCAGGTTCCCAGGGAATGTAGCAACCCTTAACCTCCACTGGCTTTTATGTGCGTGCATAAATTGCCTCAGGAATAAATGTGACACTGCATCCGGAGGTACTGACACGTGTTGGCGTGTGGGCGTAAAACAAACAGATGACCTTCAAAAAGTGAGCCGATACAAACAAAAAAAAAAATTTGCATATGCAGGGTTGTGTCTTCCTCTCTGACACTTCAATTGAATGAAATTGACATCAGCCCAGAAAGAAGCACCAGAGGTTTGACGGGGTCCTGACTCGGGTCATGCTACTCTCTGTTGCAACACTTTCTTTGTGCCACGACAATACATTCATTTCATGAGTCAACAGGCTACGACTGGCAGTTTGTGTCGAGCTAAACAGTGTTTAATTGGATTCTGATCCATGGCAACACCACCGGAGGCTTGTTTCCATCTTTTTATTTCAGCAGCACCTGGAGCGTAATGGTGGTGATTACTTCCCTG
This sequence comes from Chelidonichthys spinosus, assembly GCA_029853015.1. NCBI lineage: Eukaryota > Metazoa > Chordata > Actinopteri > Perciformes > Triglidae > Chelidonichthys > Chelidonichthys spinosus. The sequence continues at coordinate 18,772,514 of CM056839.1, read as the reverse complement.
CTGTGGTGTCCCAGCGGTTCAGCCTTTGCAGGCCCCCAGGGGATACGCTGCTAACATTCACCGTCCACGGTGCCCTGCTGCAGACCCGGAGCTGCTGCTGCTGCTACTTATACTACTACTAATGCTGCTGCTGCAGCTGCTGCACCTACTGCTGCTACTAATAATACTGCTGCTGCTGCTACTAATATTACTATTAATGCTGCTGGTGCTGCTGCTGCTACTACTACCAATACTACTACTAATGCTGCTGCTGCTGATGCTGCTGCTGCTGATGCTGCTGCTGATGCTGCTGCTGCTACTAATACTACTACTAATGATGCTGCTACTGCTGCTGCTGCTGCTACTAATACTACTACTAATGCTGTTGCTGCTGCTGCTACTAATACTACTACTAATGCTGCTGCTACTGCTGCTGCTACTAATACTACTGCTGCTGCTGCTACTGCTGCTGCTACTAATACTACTGCTGCTGCTGCTATACTAATACGCTGCTGCTGCTACTGCTGCTACTTCTGCTGCTGCTACTACCACTACTTATGCTGCTACTGCTGCTGCTGCTGCTACTAATACTACTACTAATGCTACTAATACTACTGCTGCTGCTGCTGCTATACTAATACGCTGCTGCTACTTCTGCTGCTGCTACTACCACTACTTATGCTGCTACTGCTACTGCTGCTGCTGCTACTACTAATTCTGCTGCTTCTACTATCACTACTTATGCTGCTACTGCTACTGCTGCTGCTGCTGCTACCACTAATAATGCTGCTGCTACTACCACTACTTATGCTGCAACTGCTACTGCTGTTGCTGCTACTACTAATTATGCTGCTGCTACTACCACTACTTATGCTGCTACTGCTACTGCTGATGCTGCTACTACTAATTATGCTGCTGCTACTACCACTACTTATGCTGTTACTGTTGCTGCTGCTGCTCGTGCTACTCCCACTACTTATGCTGCTGCTGCTGCTACTACCACTACGTATGCTGCTACAGCTACTACTGCTGCTGGTGCTGCTGCTGCTGCTAGTGCTACTCCCACTACTTATGCTGCTGCTGCTGCTACTACCACTACGTATGCTGCTACTGCTACTACTGCTGCTGGTGCTGCTGCTGCTGCTAGTGCTACTACCACTACTTATGCTGCTGCTGCTGCTACTACCACTACGTATGCTGCTACTGCTACTACTGCTGCTGCAGATGCTGCTGCTGCTACTACTGCTGTTGCTGCTGCTACTGCTACTACTACTACTACTACTGCTGCTGCAGATGCTGCTGCTGCTACTACTGCTGTTGCTGCTGCTACTGCTACTACTACTACTACTACTGTTGCTGCTGCAGATGCTGCTGCTGCTACTACTGCTGTTGCTGCTGCTACTGCTACTACTACTACTACTACTGCTGCTGCAGATGCTGCTGCTGCTACTACTGCTGTTGCTGCTGCTACTGCTACTACTACTACTACTACTGCTGCTGCAGATGCTGCTGCTGCTACTACTGCTGTTGCTGCTGCTACTGCTACTACTACTACTACTACTACTGCTGCTGCTGCTACTTCTACTACTGCTGCTGTTGCTGCTACTGCTGCTACTGCTGCTGCTGCTGCTGCTACTGGGAATTGAATGTTGCATAAAATTTAAAAAATGTAATAAAAAAAATATTGCAAACAGTGTTTTGAAATGAAATGTTCTGACATGGTCAGAGAGACACCGTTCTAACGAGGCCCTGGGAGGATGAGACGGAGCGATAACCACGGTAACCTGGGAAAGACCGCTGACCCCTGCCCATGGAGGTTGGGGAGTACAGCCTGCCATGAAGGCAGCGCTGACAGCACAGGGAGGAACAACATCGCTGGGCCTCTGACCTTCAGTGTAGCCCCACACCGTCTTACAACCACAGAGTCAGGCTTATCTGAATAATACATCAGCCGGTCCTGCTGGGACCAAGCCCACCAAGCACACAAGCAGAGGTTCACATCATGGTGTGAGGTTTGCCTCCCAGAGCCTCCCATACAATAATGAACACAGTGTTGTTTGACCAGCTGGGTTCAGGTCCCTGTACTTTACAATATGTTTATAAAAGGACTTATCTTTTTTTATTTTTGCTGGGGGTTGGCACAGTTTTTTTTTGCCCCACATTGTATTAAAGCGGTTTGTTCTCGTGGGTTTTTGATGTGTTATTTATCTGGAATTCAGTTTCCGTGTGTGAGTCAGATCATCAAACATTCTGGAAGTTTCTTCTCTGCTGTTCATACTTTCCTTTATTCCAATAGCCTTTTGCATTCAAATTGTGATATACTTTTTTCTCTTCTTCGTGTTCTTCTTTTGGACCCTTTATCCCAACAGCAAAAGCTTTAAAGAGACAGAGAAGCAACACAGTGTACTGCAGCCTCTCCAGTAATTCTCACCTCCATGCAAGTGAGTGAACAATAGCTCGAGCCCCGAGAATTCTGCTGTTTACACAGTGAGAATGAACAGAAATGCATGAAACATTTTGCAATCCCCTGTGATTCCTGGAAAGGCGGTCTGTCTCGCTCTTGTCTCCGGCTGCTTTACAGACAGGAACAGCTCCGCTGTTTGCTCAGAGATTATTTGAATTTCATGGTTGTTTGACATTTGATAATAGCGCCGTGTGTTTATAGATTTTATACTTACCTGCCGAAGGTTTCCTATCATGTTTGTTCAGTGTTCATCCCCCTCCCCCCTCCCCCCCAAAAGCAATTGGATATACAAAAAACTTGAATATCTCTGTGTGACATCAACAAGACAACGGCCATTATTGTTCACGTGAGCAGATGTACGAACATGTAGAATTAACATAAAACATTCTGAGATGCAGCAGCATTGAAAAGGGGGGGTGTCACCTGTTGAACGGAGCTTTTCTATAGTTGGATGATCATCTGAAAAAGACAAACAGATGTTTCTGTAGATCCGAGGCTGAGACGTTGTGGAGACAGATGTGAAGGTATATAGGAGCAGAGCGTAGGAGGTACAGTATGATACTGGAAACGTGTGGGAAGCAGGTGTGTGTGTGTGTGTGTGTGTGTGTGTGTGTGTGTGTGTGTGTGTGTGTGTGTGTGTGTGTCCTATATAATTAACTGGAGCCTGATTCTGCACATTACAGCTTTAGATTCTGAGGTTACCATCCTCTACTGCAGCACAGAGTGAATGCAGATCAAGTTTATGGTATAAAATCAATCAAAAATAAAACTTCTAAATTCTTCAAACAGCTTACATTGTAATAACACCGAACTCACGTATTTGTGCCGCATTTTTATTGCCATTTTTGACTCCCTGAACGCATCACGGAACCAATGTTTTCCGCTGTCTGAGTTCCCACCCGGTGTGTTTTTGTTGTCACACCGGCAGCGTCCACCAGCTAACGTCTCTTCTTTTAAAGATAGTATTGGATTTACGGTGTAAATGTCGTGATAACAGGTAAATATATCAAGTATTACGTTGTGAATTCTGCTTTAAACTGTTGAGTTAAATTAACGTTACTTCTTTTTTTTTTTAGATACGTCGGTTTTGCTAACGTGTTGTTAATGTGTAACGACTGTAGCTTAAATTAACGTTCATGCTAATTTATGTTGTAGCTGCTTACAAAAACGAGTTAACATCTTTACGTCATATTCACGATGTTGTTGTCGTCTCCAAATACTTCTACGTCACACAGTTGAGACTTTACAAAGTGAAGGGAATGTCTACGTGTTGCGTTAAATCTACATAATTAAGTGTCGTTTATTGAACCACGTGTTCATTTTTCTAATCGCTTAAGTATTTAGAATCAAACTAAACATATATATTTAAGCAAATCTTCACGTTTACGTCTCATATGTATATATTTCAGTTGAATTTGGGTGTAAAGAATATAACTTTTAGTTGAAGTTATTGTGATTCAGTCTCACAGTAACAAAGCTGACGTGAGGATCTCTCTGGGTTTTGTTTTTTGTATTGTTTTTGTTGATCCAGCTTACCTGAAGTGGCACTAGAGTGAGTTTGAGGTGCACTTTCAGTGAAGGTTCATCCTACTTAAAGGGACAGTGTGCAGGAATTACTACCATCTAGTGGTGAAATTGTATTGTAACGAGCCGCTATGTACCAAGAAGCTATGTCATCCAATACCACTTCACCAGTATTCTTTCAGGTGATGATGATGATGTGTGAGCATGTAGAAGTAATTACTCAACGAGCAAGATCGTGATATATGTTGCCATGTTTTTATTTTTGGTAGCCTTCCATTACTATGTCGTAGCCGATAGCATCAGCTAACAACAAACACAAACCAATGTGACTAAAGTGCTTATATTGCTCTACAACACTGCCTGTAAAAGAAGAGGGCGTGTCCGGGACGTCCACAACGGGCAATGACGATGCTCGGTCAAAGCTAATAAATTAGCTAATAAATTACTTTACTGTACCTTTAATGACTTCCATATTAATATTTGACACTATTTACCCCAAAACACGCTAAAAAGGTGTTTTGTTGTTTTTGCAAAAATGTCCATTAAAGTGAAAGGTTGTCCAAATAGTTTGAGCTGCTGTTCCAGAATACCAAACTGATCCGAGTCCTGCTGGAAGGTCCTGCAGGGTCACAGCCGCCCTGCCTCTCGGGATTAGCTCAGCCACGCATCTTATTAAACACCCAGTTCGGTCCGTCTGCACTCACACGAACCAGGTGCTCAAAGTTGGCCGCCTCGTAGCGTTGGCATCGTCTCACAGAGCATCCGAACACAGATGGATTCACGTGGAGGAGGCAGAGCTGGCGCGGGTCGCCGGGTACCATGTGACGTCACCTGCTCGTGTTCTGGCTCGCGATGTTCCTCACCTGCGTTTTCTGGTTGCCAGTTTTGGAAATGATCTGTTTCTCTGCAGCGAGGAGGAGGCCGCCGGCGACGGGAGAAGCAGAAGTGTCCCGTGTACGTGTGAAACGATGGCGGACGGCTTGAGGACAAAACAAGGCACGAAATGACACCTTTGAATGTAGCAGGGGATTGTGATAAGAAACACTGTTTTATATATGTAATAGAGGGTCACACCGTCTTCACTATCAGCCAATCAGGGTCCATTAGAGATTCAGCCTGAGTGTCCTGTCTCACCTTCACTGTCTGTCCCGCAGCATCACTAAAGATCTCCTCATCGATGTCCATGCTGTGGTCACAGATCGCCGCCGTGCTGCCTCCTAACGAGGAACAGTTTCCCCTGCAGTTCAGTGACACGGTGGAATCCAGCGTGGTGGAGATGCTGAAGCGGTGCAGACGGCAGCTGTACGCCGACATGGCCGCCAACACCAGCGGCGGACGAGCGCTCGACGCTCAGATCCTTCTGGATCTGGCGTGGGAGAAGCTCAACACCGGGACGTGGCGCCACGTGGACAAAGAGTGGAGGCGCGTTTACTCGTACGGCTGCCTGTTCAAAGTGGCCGCCGCGTGCCGAGGAGAGCCGTCGCCGGACGACGTCCTGCAGGCGGTGAGGACGTGTGACATGGGTTTGATCATGGGCGCCGCCGTCATGGACGACGTGCTTCAGGTGATTGTTGGGATGCTGCAAGGTGAACTCAGGAAATCCACGAAAACGGAAGAAAGTGAACACGCCGAGGTCAAGGTCAGTCCAAGGTCTTATATTTAAAATGCACATTTTTCTCACCTCTTCAGAACTGCTTTTAATGGGAGAGATTAATGTGATTATTTATATGTAGTGTCTTTGAGAACCTTTAAAAACACTATATAAATAACATGTATTATTATTATTATAACAAGTGGTGTAAAACTGATTTGTAATGTGATGCTTTCAAAAGATTTTAGTTGAATGCAACTTTTAAACATTTGTTCTAGACTTCTTGGGGCTTAAAACGAATCATTAAGCACATTATTATCAAATCATTATGATCAAATCAGATGTGAACTGCTGGTTTCATTTGGAAGACATCAAAGCTATAAATAGAACGGAAATGTTGTTTTAATGTGGGGCAGCTGCACATCCTCATTTCAAAGTTTGCAAACCAACTAAAACCCACGAGGACTTTTCACCATAAGCTCCTCTGAAGGTTCAGACAAGTGTTTCCTTTCTCGCCCCTTCATCTTGTCGCACTCCATCAGACGTCTCCGACGGTAACGGGCAACGAGCGCTCAAATGTCACATCGCTTTGTTTTGGATGCCGTCAACACGGGGAGTTTGGAGCGAGGGTGATTTTAGCAGGATTGTTCACACTCCATGTTTGTTTCTGCCTCTAAAAACACTAAAACATTCAAACAGCTAACTAGCCTCGTTTATTGGCTCTTTGAGCGAAACTAACCATTTTGATTATCTTTGAAACTGCCCGTTATTTCTCAGTTAATCAGGTCAATGAATTGTCAGAAAGTGGTGAGAAATTCACTGAAGTCCCATGGAGATATCTTCAAAAACCTGCAGGAACAGCCCAGAGTCGAATCATTGATTTTACTATCAAGGAAATCACGAATCAGCAAACAGCTGATATGGATACAAAGACACGCTGGTGTTCTTGATGAGTTGAATTGACGACGCCTTGTTTTTGAAGAGAATGAAGCTGGAGCGCCCACACGTTCCCGTGATCCGAGAGGAGTTGGCGGTTACCAGAATAAAGTGTCCGTCGCTGGAGACCTTCAACACAGACTACCTGCTCCCACTGAAACCAGTGGTGTTAGAGGGCATCATCCAGCACTGGCCCGCCTTCCACCAACACCCCTGGAGGTCTGTACACTTCATGTTCACCTTAAAATAATAAGAATAGTGAGAAATGGTTGGTGTTAATGTTGTCATCCATGAACCCCCACCTTACTTTTATTTTCTGGTCTCACAATTGCTCTGTTTGATGGAGTTTAATCCCAAACGCTCTCCAAGGAGCACATAATGTGGGGACTGAGTGGTGCTGAAGGGCAGCCCCTGTCGGAATAGTCTATGTTGATTGCCCTGGACTATACCAACTGCCTGTATTTATATAGAAGTATCAAGAAAAGAATAGTAATAATAATAATGAATGTATCTATAGGTGCCTTTCAGGACACTCAAGGTCACAAAACAATGACGGCGATATAAAAAGTTGCAGTAAAAACATCAACAGACTCAAATAAGAACATCCGTACTAAAAGTGAGGTCACCATCAGTCCAGTTCCCTGTTAAGCAAACTATCCTCATTAGTACGTTCTTCTCATCTCTGTAGTTTGAGGACAGGAAACTTGGAGCACCCCAGGGTTACAACATGTGCTCCGTTTGGGAGTTTCACTCTTAATTGCCTTCAAATGAGGAAACCACATGAAGTTAATTGAAGTCCAAACATCCCTTAATCCCCGTCTCTCGTCTGCCATCACACTCTCACACCTCTCCGCTTAACGCCATCCCTCACCGTCCTCCCCCTCGCCGCCGGCTCCCGACAGCTGACTCTTCACTCTGGCGTCTGACACACGGCGGCGGCGGGGGGGGGAGGACATCCTGTTGTAGTACAACGGATGTTTAATTCATGATCCCCTTTCCTCCACCAAGCATCGAGTACCTGAGGGCGGTGGCCGGCTGCCGGACGGTTCCCGTGGAGGTGGGCTCCCGGTACACGGACGAGGAATGGTCCCAGACGCTGCTCACGGTCGACCAGTTCATCGATCGCTACATTTTACAGGAAGTGAGCGCGTCCTCGTCTGCTGAAACATCTCATCACGCCGTCGTTAATATCTGATTTGTGACCCGGCGTTTTTCTTTTCATTCAGGATGGAGTGAAAGCTTCGGGTTATCTCGCTCAACACCAGCTTTTTGATCAGGTAATCACAACATGATTATGGAAATAATAGTCTATTAGTTTGTTTCCCGCATTTATTATCCAGTTTATATTTTCCTTTTATTTCCAGCCGTCATCCTCCCATCACACTGCTTTCAACAGTGTTGACTTTTTAGCCCTAATTTTATGGTAAAAGTCAATAAATTGCCTGGATTGAACTTTAGAAAAAGGCCAGGATCAAAGTTATGAGTTTATTTATTTCTATATATTATTATTTCTATAGAGAATGAGGCCGAAAGCTGAAAGCTGATCACTTTACACGGAACATCATCACTGAACTGACTTAACGATCTCATATTATTAGCTGTAAAATGTTTCCTTTAGATAATTAACACTGTCTTTTCTAATGAATGAGGATTTAATGTCTTACTATTAATTAGAATAATGACCAGAGGGGGTATTACGTGCATTATTAGTACACAATGTCGCTGTACTATGATCTGAATCATTTGAAAGCTAAATATTGGAGTCTCTACTATTTTAATTACATTTTCTAATAAAGCAAGCCTAAAGTTTTCCACCCAATGTATTACAGTTCATCCTGAGGGGACCACGAATGTCTGGAAAATGTCAAAAAATAGAAGAAGAGAAAGAAATGTTGCGGTTAGAAACAAGGTCGTATAATTAAGATCATCCTTAACGGTCTCCTGGTGTGATTCTGTTTGCTCCACGTTGCCGTAGATACCAGAGCTGAAGGAAGACATCCGCCCTCCTGATTACTGTTGCCTCGGCGACGGAGACGAGGACGACATGACGGTTAACGCCTGGTTCGGGCCCGGCGGCACCGTGTCCCCTCTTCACCAGGACCCCCAGCAGAACTTCCTGGCTCAGGTGACGACACCAGCTCGATGAATCCAGTTAGCGTGAACGGTCACATGGTCGCCGTGCGTTCACCACACGGGACGCTTCCCTTTATTTCTACACCAGGTGGTGGGAAGCAAATACATCCGCCTGTATTCCCCGGAGGACACAGACAAGCTGTACCCTCATCAATCACAGCTCCTTCACAACACCAGTCAGGTGGGTTGAGTCCTCAGAGATAGCACACGTCGAGCCTGCAAATATGTGCAGCTTTCTTTTTTTGACACTTCCTGCCTGCTTTTTTTTCTCCCCCACTGCAGGTTGAGGCGGAGAATCCAGACGTGGAACGCTTCCCGGAGTTTGCCAAGGCTCCGTATCAGGAATGTGTGCTGCAGCCCGGAGACGTGCTCTTCATCCCCGTCCAACACTGGCACTACGTCCGATCCCTGGAGCTCAGCTTCTCCGTCAGCTTCTGGTGGTCATGACTGAAAAATAAAAAAATAAATAAAAAGTTATTTTTGAAGAGTAAAATCAGCTCGTTTTCTGCTTCTGTGGAGGGAAAATCAATTTGGAGTTTTTAACTAATGCGAGGCTAATTCCCATTAATCTTGGGACAACCGCTGATCACACAAACCTTTGATCCGTGAGCGATGAACACACACTGCTGAGTGATTAGTTTAATTGTGCTGCTGATGAGTGCAACAACATCTATTGTGTGGAAAGCGAACAGCAGGGGGGTGAGGGAGGGGGGGGGGGGGGCAGCAAACGAGCAGTTAAAACGGTTTGTGCTCATTTCATCCTGCATATAATTACAGGGAGTTGTTAGTCATCTCATTTGATAGGATGTTTTTCTTTTCAAATTGGCATATTTAATTGTGTTCTCAACCTTATTCCTACGACTATCCTCAGATGTATGATCTCCATAATTCATGGAAATGAGGCAAGTCTTCAAATTTAATAACCCAGCGAGCTACAGGTACGCGGTAATAAACGCGTCTCTCAGGTTAAACTGACAGTCGCAGGCAATCAGGCAGGTCACAGATGAATATTAATAAATGGAATGGATTAATCCCCCGGGCACAGACTTTGAAATTAAAAGTGTCTCATTGGTTAAGTACCGACAGTCGAGCACCAAAAACACACACCTGACTGTGCAGCACCTCGTTTCACACGTCAGACCTTTAAGGAGACCGGGTCACATGACCCGACGGGCCGTTTCAATCAGAGCCAATTATTAGAAACAGTGGAATATGTGAGGATGCAAAAGTAATGGATGGAAACATGTGATCTGTTTATTTGTTTTGTTCTGGAAGAGGAGGATGCTGAAAGTGAAGAGTGGGATTTGTTTTGTGTTTTTAGTTGTAGAACAACAAGAAAATGGAATTAAATTGATTTAAAACATTCGTAAGAAATGTCTAAAACTATATTAATGTGGCAAAAACAAACATGAAGTTTGCTGAAAATATAAAACAATGGGTTTAAATATGTCTAACATGTTAAAATAAGAATAATATAATATATATAATAAGAATACTAGAAGTTTGCTGAAAATATAAAACAATGGGTTTAAATATGTCTAACATGTTAAAGTCAGAATAATATAATATATAATAAGAATACTCGGAAGTTTGCTGAAAATATAAAACAATGGGTTTAAATATTTCTAACATGTTAAAATAAGAATAATATAATATATATAATAAGAATACTAGAAGTTTGCTGAAAATATAAAACAATGGGTTTAAATATGTCTAACATGTTAAAATAAGAATAATATAATATATATATAATAAGAATACTAGAAGTTTGCTGAAAATATAAAACAATGGGTTTAAATATGTCTAACATGTTAAAATAAGAATAATATAATATATATATAATAAGAATACTAGAAGTTTGCTGAAAATATAAAACAATGGGTTTAAATATTTCTAACATGTTAAAGTAAGAATAATATCATATATAATAAGAATACTATAATACAGAGATCTTCAACAGGGGGTCCCTGAAATGATTTTTTCTTCCACAAATTAAAATATGTCCAAAAATCCACCTTAACATGAATTCAACCTATATTAAGCAAATATAAATCTCCCTGTTTGTTTAATATTATGTTGTTTATTGTGATGTAGAAACGCCGATACACAACAATTACTATTTTAATGGCTTAACATTGTGTACATCCATCATTACACTGTTATACATGGCACTACACATTATTATTGGCCCGCTTTAATAAGGAACACCGTTGTATTTGATATGTAATAAGGGGTCCCTCCCCCGGGTCAGGTTCCATGATGATAAAATACGTCACGTTTTCATTCCTTCCTTGTGATTTGGTGGAATCGGCCGTGTAGCCGAGCTGAGTTCAGGTAATAGACTCATCCCAACCTAGTTACTTCCCTTACAAGGTTATCTAAACCAATAATATGAAGCCGGCCGCTTTAATTCTGTGAGTAAACGCTGTGGACTCCACTTTAGCTCATCAGCAGCTCCGTCGTGGTCAAGTACGCGGCACAATTGACTGAAGATCACACAGAACTGCTTACTCTCATTATAATGTAATCAATACTCAATTACCAGCGAGGTAATGTGGGACCTCTGGGCCTGTTACCCCTCCCCCCTCCTCCTGCTGCTCCTCTTTTGATTAATGGCCTCATAGATCTTCAAATAAGTCCGGCCAATCAGGATTAAAATCAGCAGATTTATCTTGTTTTGTGGAGCAATAAACTGGAGGAAACGGGTGTAAAAGAGCAGCGGCTCCAGGTGACTCACACACTTGAATTTAGAGGAATCAAATTCACCACAAGCTCCTCAATGAGTCTGTTTAAAGGTCAAAAGCAACCTAATATTCCTCTACATTAATATGTATTTATAGATCGAACCTTTTATCTCAGTGTGCAAATAATACAGATGATATTTCTGCTCTGCATTTGCAAAATAAATGTCTGGGGGAAAAAGTATTAAACTTTATTTATAAAGAATACCCAGGTTGAAACATTTACAAAACAAACAATTTAATTTATTAGTTAACACAGCATTATTTCCTTGCATTGACTGTCAGTAACAGCTTTAGATATTTAAACTCAACAACGTGACACGGCGGCGCCTTTAAGAGCAAACCTGAGCTGGAAGTGAACAAGTAGAATAAGGCGAGCGGTTATTTATAAAATCCTAAAAATACTGTTAATGATCGACGATGATGCTGTCAGGTTATTGGGACAGACTGTGCCGGGTATAATCCAGGCTGACGGATAAACATGTGAATATATATGAGCTAGAGATTTTAAAATAAGCCCTCATGGGATAAAAAGGTGCAGGATTTTAAAAAAGCTTTATCTATTTAGGCAGCTGGTTTTCATCCAAGAGGCTCGTTCAGGTCTGAGTTTAGGTATTTAACATGTTATAGGGTTGTTATTACTGGAGGAGGTGGCGGCAAATGAGCCATTCACATGGGTGTGAACGGGTCACCTGACTGCCGTTGAGCCAACCATGTGAGTTCGTTGTGGGTCACATGAGTGCGGATGCTTGTTGATTTGATCCGAGGACAAAAAAAATGGATGTTTTTTTTTCCCGTTCCTCCTTGTTTTCTAATATTCCGGCAGGTCTGCGGGGAGGTTCTGCATCCGCTCCACCACGAAGAAGCAGAGCGTCCCCGTGAAGCCGAGGACGACCAGCATCAGGAGCTGCCACTTCAGCAGCAGGTAACCGCTGTAGAAGAACGCCATCGCTGCAAACACAGACTGACAGAGGAGGAGGAGACGTTTCAGAGCACTTCACACTTGAGCAATTCATTAACAATGTTTATCAGGTCCTTTATTATTAGCTATTCTTATATGCATCCATATTGCTTAGTTTATTACATTGTAATAAAGTGCAGATGAAATCACATTTACTCTCCTTTTTCTAGTCAAAATGTCTGTTTATAGTTTTTTTATACAAACTGCTCCACGTTGGATATAAAGCTCATATATTCACACCGACATATATGAACTACATGTAAATGAAACGTGATAATGTAAAGAAGGCCCTCCTCGACACTTGATTTTATTGATTTATGAGGTATTTTATGTCATGTGATTATTGTACTTTCTATTTGAGGAAACTAAAGATCAAATCAAATGCAATATTTAATTGTATTCAAATTTGAAAACTGGAGATCGTCGTCATGAAACCAAAAAAATCAAATATAATTTCTCTTTTAGTTTCCTGTAAGAAAGCAGGGTGATTTAAAGAGACAAAAACAAACGCTTTTTTCACAAAGTCTGGGGTTTCTTCCTGCAGACGGATGTTGCAGCAGAGACAAACGTGGCTCCGCTTCCTTTTTTAATGGAGCTCCGGCTTAATCCATTTCATACCTGACGAGGCAACCTTTTAACCCGGCTTTGCTCGGGCTCCCCTAACAACGCCGGAGAATTGGCACCTCGGGATTACCTGGATGAATTTGAAGATGGCGAATGCGGGCGTGCTGTGTTCGGCATAAACGCAGCCTAATATGCTGTAGAGCTGCGTGTTGAAACAGCTGTCCCCGAGTCCCAGCAGGAAGCTGCACAGCAGGGCGATGGACACGCTGGGGGACAACACAAAGGCTTATTGTGTTATTGTGTTTACTCCTCTATTGTTCTTTTATTAAACTCTTAGATACCTCGGAGCCAGGAAGGGTTTCATCTGCGTGTCGGTATTAAAAACGACCGGGGCGTCGTCGGGGATGTTGAGGAAGATCAGATAGACGGCGATGAAGTGGACGACCATCCCCAGAAACACCACCGACGTCCGTCTGAAGCGGTTGTTCTTGCACAACAACCCAAACAAGCCTCCACCTGATGAGAGAGGACACGTTTATGGATGCAGTGACTTCTAGTCCTCCGGCAGAGGAGCGTTAACTTACCCACGATCTCCCCAATGCCGACCACGATGCCGGAGATCCCGATCAAGCCTTTAGCCGCCTTTCCGAACTGCGTGGTAGCTCCGATGCACGTCCCATACACGCCGCTGTAGAAGCACAGCTCCAGGCCTGCAGGAGACAGAAGGAGGTGTTTGTAGCTGCGAGGCTGAGAACATGAACACATGAACAGGACCTCCGGGAGACTCACCGCTGTATGCCATGCAGGGACTCAGCAGCAGGATGGTCTTCGTCTTCAGAAGCTGCAGGATGGTGTCTGAACGGGACCACAACCACACATAAATACATATTACAAAGATAACAAATGAGCTGAGATACAAATGTAGACTTTAAGGCCCAATTATCCCCTGACATTTCAAGTCCAACGCAGAAAAAAAGACGGGACAATATTCTGCCTTGATAAGCCAAAAATCTCTATATTCGGCTTTTCTCTGGAGAACACCCGAGGGAGAGTTTCAGGCCTTAGTAAGTCTACGTGCACACAAGTCTACATGCACACAAGTCTACAAGCACACAAGTCTACAAGCACACAAGTCTACATGAACACAAGTCTACAAGCACACAAGTCTACATGAACACAAGTCTACATGCACACAAATCTACAAGCACACAAGTCTACAAGCACACAAGTCTACAAGCACACAAGTCTACAAGCACACAAGTCTACAAGTACACAAGTCTACACACAAGTCTACACACAAGTCTACACACAAGTCTACAAGCACACAAGTCTACAAGTACACAAGTCTACAAGAACACAAGTCTACATGAACACAAGTCTACAAATACACAAGTCTACACACAAGTCTACACACAAGTCTACACACAAGTCTACAAGCACACAAGTCTACAAGTACACAAGTCTACAAGCACACAAGTCTACATGAACACAAGTCTACATGCACACAAGTCTACAAGCACACAAGTCTACAAGCACACAAGTCTACATGAACACAAGTCTACAAGCACACAAGTCTACATGAACACAAGTCTACATGCACACAAATCTACAAGCACACAAGTCTACAAGCACACAAGTCTACAAGCACACAAGTCTACAAGCACACAAGTCTACAAGTACACAAGTCTACACACAAGTCTACACACAAGTCTACACACAAGTCTACAAGCACACAAGTCTACAAGTACACAAGTCTACAAGAACACAAGTCTACATGAACACAAGTCTACAAATACACAAGTCTACACACAAGTCTACACACAAGTCTACACACAAGTCTACAAGCACACAAGTCTACAAGTACACAAGTCTACAAGCACACAAGTCTACATGAACACAAGTCTACATGAACACAAGTCTACATGCACACAAGTCTACAAGTACACAAGTCTACAAGCACACAAGTCTACAAGCACACAAGTCTACATGAACACAAGTCTACAAGCACACAAGTCTACACACACAAGTCTACATGCACACAAGTCTACAAGCACACAAGTCTACATGAACACAAGTCTACAAGCACACAAGTCTACATGCACACAAGTCTACAAGTACACAAGTCTACAAGCACACAAGTCTACATGAACACAAGTCTACATGAACACAAGTCTACATGCACACGAGTCTACACACACAAGTCTACATGCACACAAGTCTACAAGCACACAAGTCTACATGAACACAAGTCTACACACAAGTCTACACACAAGTCTACACACAAGTCTACAAGCACACAAGTCTACAAGTACACAAGTCTACAAGTACACAAGTCTACAAGCACACAAGTCTACATGAACACAAGTCTACATGAACACAAGTCTACATGCACACGAGTCTACACACACAAGTCTACATGCACACAAGTCTACAAGCACACAAGTCTACATGAACACAAGTCTACAAGCACACAAGTCTACATGCACACAAGTCTACAAGCACACAAGTCTACATGCACACAAGTCTACAAGCACACAAGTCTACATGCACACAAGTCTACATGCACACAAGTCTACAAGCACACAAGTCTACATGAACACAAGTCAACAAGCACACAAGTCTACATGCACACAAGTCTACATGCACACAAGTCTACAAGCACACAAGTCTACATGCACACGAGTCTACACACAAGTCTACATGCACACAAGTCTACAAGCACACAAGTCTACATGAACACAAGTCTACACACAAGTCTACACACAAGTCTACACACAAGTCTACAAGCACACAAGTCTACAAGTACACAAGTCTACAAGTACACAAGTCTACAAGCACACAAGTCTACATGAACACAAGTCTACATGAACACAAGTCTACATGCACACGAGTCTACACACACAAGTCTACATGCACACAAGTCTACAAGCACACAAGTCTACATGAACACAAGTCTACAAGCACACAAGTCTACATGCACACAAGTCTACAAGCACACAAGTCTACATGCACACAAGTCTACAAGCACACAAGTCTACATGCACACAAGTCTACATGCACACAAGTCTACAAGCACACAAGTCTACATGAACACAAGTCAACAAGCACACAAGTCTACATGCACACAAGTCTACATGCACACAAGTCTACAAGCACACAAGTCTACATGCACACGAGTCTACACACAAGTCTACATGCACACAAGTCTACAAGCACACAAGTCTACATGCACACAAGTCTACATGCACACAAGTCTACACCCACACAAGTCTACAAGCACACAAGTCTACACACACACAAGTCTACAAGCACACAAGTCTACATGCACACGAGTCTACACACAAGTCTACATGCACACGATTCTAGAAGCACACAAGTCTACACATACACACACACACACACACAAGTCTACACACACACACACAAGTCTACACACACACACACACACATGAGTCTCCTTGCAGGACAAACAGCGATGCGATCAGAACAACTTCAGCCTCATGTTGACAAACAGAGATAGAATCAGAAACAGGCCGTTTTCTGTGTACTCTCTTGTAATGCTGGAAGATTTCTATCTCGTAAAATACATTTTCACTGGAAGTAAAACAAAACCGCCTGCTAGTTCAGGACTAAGAGCAGTGAAGCGTGGAGGTGACCGGCAGGATGCCAAATAACTGAGAGCAGGAAGGGAAATAAAAAATATGTCTTCAGAGGCTGAAGACATATTTATGGAATATTTACGGAAACATCACAAATACAAATGGACACTTTAAAAGTCAGTATCGCGTATAGCATGTGTATTTCTACCTCAAGTTTTTATATAGCATTTTTATACAGACGTTCATGGTCTCCAGAAGATGAATTCTTTTTTATCCTCTGACTTTTTGTGTAGCAACACCTGCAGGTTAAAGATTTCACATAAAGTACGCCAAACTTCATGGGTGAATAGGACATTCATTGTTCCCAGATGATGAACCCTAAAGACTTTGATGCCTCAGTTTTTGGCATTTTCTTCCATGAAACCAGAAATATTTACCAGCTGTGAGCACCTCCTCAATGTCTTTTTCATGTTGCATCATGGGAGAATTAAGGACCAATGGTTTAGTATGAGTACTGTCTATATTTCATACTTACTGAAATCTGACTTGGCGTCCTGCAGCGCCGTGTTTGCTCGGTCCTTGTACCTGAACAACACAGGAGGGAATAAATCGACTTTAAATTAACCAACAGAAAGAAACTGCTGCACACAACAGAAAAACCCTTCAAATGCCAAACGGGTGATTTACAAATCAAAGACATCAACGACGGCTCCCTGTAGGATTCTCTGTTCTGTTGGTAGCATCCTAGAACCGTCTAAACACAAACTGCTGCCACGAGACCGAACAGAAACCGGCTTAGAGACGCCACATTTCTCATCGTGTTTCTGATTTTCACAGTTAAAAAGCTGTTTTTTTTACACATTCTTCTCCCATCTCATGACTTTGAGTCGGACTTTGTCCAGATCCCCGTTTAAATCACGTTGAAGGGGCCGCGTCTGGAGGACGTGGCGTCTTTAACCGCCATCGCTCCCAAAGAGAACGCCGCCACAAATCTGCCTGATTGCACCTCGACTCGTAGTCCGTCAAACACAACGACGTGCAGGAAAACACTCCGTCATCTTCGCTGAAGGACAAGAGGGAAGGCATCTCAAAAAACATCTTCAAGGTGGGTTATTTAAAAAAAAAATAGGTTTTGAGGTCAAAATCCTTTCAAACTTAATGGATGGAAGGTTAATTTTTTGCCTATAAAGTTGGAATCATTTGCAAATATCTTGTCTTTTATAGCCGACAAATGTTATGCATGAATTAATTTCACTAATTGGGACACATAATGTAATCGTTAGAAGTGATGACTGATGCATTGAATTAGGAATAAACAGAGGATTGTGTCTGAAAAGACACATTTGTACATGTTGCATGAATCTACTATTTCACTCTCTATTCATCACTTGAGCTTTGTAACTTCTCTGTCCTTTTTTTAAGTGGCGGTTCAGACGTTTTCATCCACTCTGAGTGATTTCTGACGAGGCGTAATTATTTTCTAGGACGTTTCATTTACATGACGCGAGCCGAGAGCAGCGACTGCCCTTCCTCTTCGAAGAGCAGCTCCTCTTCGTGATGACTCTTCCTCAACACCAGGAAGCTGAGCGTGCCGAGCACCGAGGCCACCAGCAAGGACAGGAAAATGTTCCTCCTGCTGCCGTCTGAGAGAGGAAGATTAGAAATAAACCCGCTTAATGAAAAGATGTATTAACAACATGAAGCATATTCAGAAGAACCGACTCATATATAATCCACTTGATTATGATGCTTTTATACTTACTGGAGCTTCAACCCCACCTGATATCTCTGTTCTCCCGTTCCAGTCGAAGTAAATGTAAAGATTTCCAAACAGCATGCTGGGAATCAGAAGAAACGGGGAAATCAGGTGATTTGACAGATTATCTTTGCCTCATGAAACCTATCTCTGTAATTCCACTTCGACGTCCATTAAGTAGCTGTTTGGGGAGTTTTGAATGGTATCATGGGATCTTCGTCAGCGGGCGGAATTTGCTCTGGGTCATGGAATTATAAAGCCGGGGGATGATGTGACATTGGAGAAATCAGCAAGAGCACACTGGATTTTTAAAATGAATCCAACCGTTAAACCAGCAAAATGATCATCACCAACATAAACAACCACAGATACCACGGGATCCTTCTTTTTTATGTATTTATTACTGTTGGAATGTCATCAGAATTAAAAAAAGAAAGTATTCTGCACCATCTTGCTCATTTTGATGGAGGCCTTGAGCAACTGTGACGTTCACAATAGGTTTCTCACCTTTTCTTTGATATAGTTTGTGTTCATTCTGAGTACTAGTGATGCAGCAATACATGTCATTGTCTTGAGTTGTACGCCCAGTTTGTTTTTCCCTTTATTTTATTTTCCATTTTCATTTTTGCATACTTTCTTACTCCTGGTTTTTGTCTCTTTGTACTTGGAAAAAAACGTAATAAACATATTGTACAATAAGATAATAATAATAAGATAAGACATCCTTTATTCGTCCCACATTAGGGAAATGTACAGCGTTACAGCAGCAAGACAGTAAAGATAAGGATAATAAATAATAAACATGCATTAACAAGAAAAGTACAATATCAAAAAGATATTAACACTAAGACTATATGAAGAAAGAAAAATAAAACAAGAAAATAAGTATTCTGAATAAACGACCCATCCTAGCTTTAAAGATGAAGATCATGTGATATGATTGAAAGCCTGCGTGTGTCGTGTGACCCCGTGATAACCTTTGCAGGCCCGAGGAGGCCTCCGTTGCGATAGCGCCCTTAAACAAACATTAACTTGTGTGTGTCCTACAAGCTTCACGTGACTCAAACCTCTGGAAGCTTCCATTAACGTGATCCCTTGAGGACAATCAGAGGATTTACAGAAAGAAAAACGGCGCTTTCTGAGACGCCGTCTGAGAAATCCGGTTTGACGGACGGAAAGCGCTCACCGACTTTCTAAACTCAATCATCTGCATTCCTGCCTTTGAGGACGCTTCTTTGTTCTTTGTTTTTAAAAGCTGTTTATTTCCCTTTGCCGTGGTTGAACAGGGCAGTCCTATAAACGCTGTGATCTATTTCTGTCTTTAATTACATATCACCTCAACTTAAAAAATGGAGATGAGCAATTAGTCCGTTCTGAAGCCTCGGCGCGGGAAAACGGGGGTTATTCATACAAGATAACGGTGTGTTTGTCTGCAGAAGTTTACTGGATCTCCACTGCACACTCACATCAGCCGCGCTGTCAGCTGACAGCCAATGTAATTATGACACTAATTCAATTTGCATATTTTAACAAATACCAATGAGTTATCCGGGTCGAATACGGCCAAAAAAACGGCTCCCCTGCAGGACTTTTTTTATAGTGTGGAGAGGAACTAATGACTCACTGACAGATCTGGCAATTTGTAACAAGATGTATTAAATACATTCTAAAATAAAGCATGCCGTCACATCCAGTCAGGCTAAAAATACAAACCCTGACAGGATTTTGGCTGCCGTGTCTTTGATCGACTGGAATAGTTGCATCAAAGAAAAACATTTTAAAAAAGCGGTGTTTTATACACTGAATGCAACGCTGGGAAGATGTTTGCAACATTGCATTGGTTGCAGATACAAAATGAATGTATGAATATTAAAATACGGCTGCATACCTGCACTGGAGAAGAGCCCAGAACATCCCCGTGTTCCTGTTGATGGTGGACGCTTCAGAGTTTTCCACCAGGAAGTGTCCTTGAGCCGTCCACAGCACTGCAGGACGCCAGGAAGAGGAGCAATCAGTTAATCGAGCACACAAAGTGTAATATTATCTTTGTGTTGTTGTAACTACAGTCGCCTCAGGCAGGATCAGAATTCATCACCGTGCAGTGATTTGAAGCCGCATTAAAAACAGCCCTGAATAATTATTCCCTTTAGCTGCTCATCTGGACGTCCACCAAACATCTGCAGTCAAAGAGCTGCTTTATTTACAGAAACGGCTCCTAACTTATTTAAGGGATTTACTGCTTATATGATTATCCCTGTATGTGTGATTAAACAGAGTCTGAATGGACTGCAAGAAACACGGGGACCAAGCTGAAGGACCAAAAAAAGAAATGTAAAATGAATTATATACACACACACAGGCAGACAAATTAAGGTTGATTGATTAATCTATATTTTTGATGACTGACTGATTACGTCCCAAAACTTATCCCAGTTTCAACTTTTCAAAAGTAAAGATTTGGTGCTTTTTTTCTCTCATATCTGGTAGTCTTCTGGTTTTGGAAACAACCTTCAGCTCTGTGTATAATGTCTGTCAAATACCCGTCAGATTAATTATCATGATAACATAATAGTTACAACCCTCCTATTAGCAAAAAGTAGCAAGATAAAACTCCAGATATGCTCTTAAATTTGAGTACATGTGATAAATAATACATATAAAATATCTTTATTTGCTTTTTTGACGCAGGATTCATTCTGCATCGTTTACGATACTAGACAAAGCTCCAGAACCGAAAAGAGAGTTGCCTTCGATGAAAATGTGATCCTCGAAGGTTTCCAAACCACTGCCTTGACAATAAGCGGCATGCTGGTGCAAACATTTCAAAAAGGTCACAGTGGCGGCTTCACTCTGTAAAAGAAATGTCACACGTCGGGACTTACTGGCCGCTCCGACGCCGATCAGCACCGAGGTCAGATAGAAGGACCAGGTCGCCGGGACGATGAACACGGAGATGTAGCCGCTGCACAGAGGAGGAGGAGGGGGAGAACTGGCGGTGAGCTTTGTCCGCATCCTGGGGGATGTGGTTACCATGACAACGGCTTACCTGTAAAGCACGCCGCTCAGGAACATGGAAATCTTCGGTCCGATGACGGCGACCACCGTCGGTGCGAGTAAATTGGCGAAGGAGAAGACGCCATAGATGATTCCAAGACTGCGAGGGAGGCGGAGAAAGATCACCGGTCAAGTTTTATTAAATTAAATTAAATTAAAACGTGTTGTTTGTGCAGCCTGAACCCACCTGTGGTACCCGCTGCCAGCGAACGTCTCATTCTGCAGGCTTTTCACCACAGTTTGCTGCAAAAACGGAGATGAAAAGTTAGAAAGGTCACACTGGGTCATAACTGTGGCCTGGAGTCACCCATCCGGTCTGGTGACGTCACCGCCCGTTGGAGGGAATTAGAAACACGAGGTGCGCCTGACACTTGTTTCCTGCAGCATTAGTCTGGACTTCTTCTCTGGATTCAAACTTTTAGTGGAAAATCTGCAAACAAGTTGATCGATTTCTGTTTGTTTTTTTTTTCTTTTTGCGTGAAGATGTTGAGTTATATGTTAATAAATATGCAATAAACGAGACATAATTTGTGTTGATTTGACTTGTAGTTGCGTGTAACAGTTCCAGATGTGCGTAAAAAGGTGTTTTTCATGCGTTTTGACAGAGTTGAGGAGATCTTTTCCATCACAGCTGTCCGTCTTGGACAGACTTCCTGCCAACACGCTCTTTACGACAGGAAACTGACGCTCGGACGCGTAAAAACACCGCAATAAAACTCACCTCCACGTTGCCGCAGGTGGTGAAGGCGGTGAAAATGAAGAGGAATCCAACACCCAGGATCACCACGTTGAACGTCCGTCTGTCTGCCATGCTGTGTGCTCACTCCTCCTGCCAATAAGACATTGCTTAACGTACTGCTAACGTCCAACTGTCCACTCATCGAGACGTCTAGAAATCATTTTGGCTCGGATGAATCCATTACAAGTGTTTTTGGCTTCGGTTTAACGGAGAAGCTGCAGGAATGAAGCGCAGAGGAGCAGCGGGAGTCTGAGGGACGCACGCAGATACAGCGCAGCTGTTATAAGGACACTTCCCGGCGAGCAGGAGCACCACGACAACTTGTGACTTTAATTACAAGCAACTTTCTCTTCTTTTTTTTTCCCCCTGCAGACTTCCTTCTTCTGCTTCTGTTTCCCTCACGCTTTCTTCTTCTTCTTCTTCTTTCCATTTTGCGGTGATTTACACTCATTTAGCTTTGCTGCCTTCCAGAGGAAACCAGGAGGAAAATGTTTCCATGAGAAACAGTCCTTGGACAGCTTTCAGTAGCAGAGGAGTCACAAGTACATACTAGTGTTCAAAAAGTCTCTGGTAGGAGGACTGGGGGGAAGTACAGGCTCTGAAATGTACTCAAAGTAGAAAGTAAAAAGTATCACTATCAATACTGGCTAACTATCTCACGTCAAATTAATCATTTTAAACATGTCTATCACTCCCCTCAAATGCATTAAAACCTACAGTAACTTGTAGCAGATTCAAATTAATGACACAAAATGTGATCCGCAAATGCTGATGTATTATTACACATTCATATAACAACATCAGACTTCCTAAAATTCCAAGTATTTTTTATTTATTTCTCATGATAAACATCTGGCCAATCCAACATGGGTTTACAATACACCGTCATTTTTTTTAAAACTTACTTTAAATCTTTCCTTAAATATAAGACCAAAAATGAATGAATAAGTACTACTATATTCTTTCAAATACAATTTTAATGTACACTGATACATAACAAACCCACACTGCTTCCAATGCATAGATTAAATCATGACATGAAGGCTGCTATTGACAATAAATCAAGGTATTTGATTTATTATAAGTAAATTAGCATCCTGGTGACGGCTGGTATCGGCCATAATGAGGCTAGATGCTTACTGTGATCCTGTTGTCTTGAAAAGGGAGTTCCCCAGGGATCTATTTTAGGTCTTCTGCACTCTCTATTATACTTTATATTAAAGTGAAACACACTTTTTTCATGCACTGGTTCATGCACAGTTCTGGTTAGCACTGTCGCCTCACACTGTCGCGAGAGGGTCCCGGGATCAATTCCCAGGTCTGGTTCCTTCTGTGTGGAGTTTGCATGTTGTCCCCGTGTGAGCGTGGGTTCTCTCCGGGTTCTCTGGCTTCCTCCCACAGTCCAAAGACATGCAGGATGGGGATAGGTTGATTGATGACTCTAAATTGCCCGTAGGTGTGAATGTGAGTAGTGAATGGTTGTCTGTCTCTACATGTCAGCCCTGTGATAGACTGGTTACCTGTCCAGGGTGTACCCTGCCTTCGCCCAATGACAGCTGGGATCGGCTCCAGCCCCCCCCCCACGACCCTGAATACAGGATTAACAGTAGACGATGGATGGTCTGAGATGGGGTTCAACTGAGATTCAATAAAATGTCTGTTCAGACCGGTGCAAAGAAAACATTTCATACACACTTCAACACTGTGTGTTTTTCTTTTAACCTATTCACCTATAAATGTATAACCTTCACTATGGATTTCTTTTTCATAAGCGTTTTCTCAAAACCTCAGACTATGAGACAGAAATCTCCACTTCAATAACACTTACATACCAAACGATCCACTTTCATTCCCGTCTATATCCTGAAGGTTAAAGGGATTTGTAGAAGAATAATTCCTATATTGAATGATTTCAGTTTCCTTTTTGATAATTATCGTCTCCATTTTTCTTCACTATTCAAAGCATTTAATGCAGTTTTTCTTCAGATGTTGACAGTAAAACAATTAGTCATCTGCATACAAAATAATACTTATCATTTCTCTAACATTATCTCACTGCAGACACTAAAGGTTTTATTTATTTAGCCAAATAATCTACTGAAACAACTATGCCAATTGTCTTGTTCTCTAAAGCAGAATAGTGAGTCATTGATTGTTGCAGATAAGCCACAGTAATGTATTTATTGTGCCACATAATAATTAATCTTTATTAGACATTTGAACAACAGTAAAGATTCATCTGGAACTCTGCATCTTTCTAAAATTAAATCAATACAATTTAACAAACTTGGACACTAAATAATGGTTTTGTTTGAAGTCTTGATGAGCTGTGGGAGGAGCCACAGCCTCACCTGTGCTGAGTCAACGACACAGGTGAACTCAATCTGCCCTGAATCAGTGCTCTTATAAGTAGGAGGAGAAACCATTTCTCTGTTTGCACTCTGACCAAGCAGAATGATGCTGGAGGGGAAGTGGACACGACAGAATAAAGTCCCTTTTTGGTGGATCTGCTAGCTTGCTGTCGCTAATTCTGGTGCAGCCCTCACCAATTAGATTACACTTAATACACCAGTACTTCAAAGAAGTCACTGGTTTCTAAGCAGTCGGGTCAAATCAAACACAGCTTTACCCCTCGGATTTAGATGATGAAGAATATTTTCCACCACTTGTTACTGTTCAGTGTATAATGTAAAAAGAAAGGTCCATTGCACTGTTAGACAAAGTGCTTCACAATTAATAAAACCCACGTCTGAGTCAGCGATATGATTTTCAGCGTGTGATTATGAAAGTCATTTCAGTCGTATTGATTGAATTTCATGACTACGG
The DNA here is from genome assembly GCA_029853015.1 of Chelidonichthys spinosus. Taxonomy (NCBI): domain Eukaryota; kingdom Metazoa; phylum Chordata; class Actinopteri; order Perciformes; family Triglidae; genus Chelidonichthys; species Chelidonichthys spinosus. The sequence continues at coordinate 18,747,647 of CM056839.1, read as the reverse complement.
TCTTTTAGGAATCCTTCAAAAACGGTAGTTATAGTCCCACGCCTGTGGCTCTCGCATGATGAGAACCATAAAACAATGGTGACTACAATGATCATAAAAGAGCTATTAGGACTTCATACCAAATTCACAGTCAAATTAGTTGCATTTAAAACAGTAGGCCAAAGACAGTTTCAGAATTTATTATCAGGAGAAAAGTGGGAGGCCTATAACGCATGAGGAGCTCGGATAATATGAGTCTGAAATTGTTCAACCTTCATATTAGATTCTTTTTTGTCTATTTGTCCTATTTTTCATGCACATTTTTCAGTTTATTACAATCAAGTGTAAACAAAAAGAGGTTACCGGTCAGGTAATTTATCATCGTGCATTGCCTATAATATGAATTGAAACGTTTTTGAAAGGATTTCCACCACGTCCATCAGAATGGGACAAAGAGGGTTTTAATAGTGTTATCTCAAGGTTATTTTGCTAATTGTTAGAAATGTTTCATAGAATCCAATAGTTGGCGATAATGCATCATTTTAATTTTCCAAACATCAAACAATACGAAGAAGAAGAAAAACGTATCCAATAGCTATTGAGTGAAGTGCCACCTCTCGGTCTCTGCTCTTGCTGCCACAACTACAAAGACGTTTAGCAGGTCGAGAGCATGTGTTTCAGTCACTTCCGTGTTTGACAAAAAAAAAAAAAAATCACGTGTGTCTTAAACAGTTTTTACAATTATTAGAATGAACATCTTTTATTTACATTTATAGGGCAACGTTAGCCTGCGTCATTATTCGGTTAATCATCATAATTGTAAAATAAAAATAAAAACAATGCATTTGCTAGACTGCTGCTGTTAGACTACGCATGCGCACTTCCATTCGGTCTTCCCGTACCCTTTCTAACAAAAAAATACAAATGTTTAACGTCGAAACGTCAAGTTAAGCAAAGCTACACTTGTGCCTTTTTTAAAACGTGTTTTTCCTTCGGTTTTTTCTGCTGTCACACGGAAACGTGAGCCTGAACACAACTTTCGCCGTCGTCGACTTCTTGCTTCCTGGATATCAGTGAACGCTCTCGCTCTCTGTACACTCTTTGGCTCATCCTACAACAGATTGTACACAATCATCATGGCGACCCAGGCTGGTGGGTATTGAGAAAATACAGCAGTATTTCCTTCGTATCTTTACATCGAGCGTGAACACTGTTAATGGAATAACTTGTTTTAGTGCTTGGCGTGTCGGTACGTGACGCTGTTAACGCGGTGTGATGTAAACGTACGTCTCCCCGTGACGTTATTCTGTAAATGTTGCCCAGTGCTGTGGCTAGCTAACGTTGACGCTTGCTAACTGCAGTCAATGTAGCTAGATTTTTCCCTATGGGGGGGTTGGAGTTAATTTTAGGAGATTGAACCGGTGGTCGGTTTAAACCGGGTGAACGTTTGCTGTTGAGCACGTGACCGAATGCGGTTGGGTTACGGCCGGTTAACGACGAAGTACCAACGGTCAGTTTGTTACGTTAACGTCACCAGTTTGGTAACGAGTAAAAGGCCAGCGGTACGTCCAGTCGTCTGCGTATGTTTGTTCGAGAAGCTACGTCGGTTTACGTCCGGGCATGTTTCGGGTTTATTCATCAGTTATTCACCCCCAAAAACACACACAATGAGTAATATAATATAATATAATATAATATAATACAACACAGTGATGGAAAGAGCTAGAAAAACCACGGCGAGGGACGGGGGGAGCAGAAAAAGTGAAACTAGGCTTTAAAACTGTCGACTCATAGTATCAGTTACTTACTACGTACTGTGCGGAAGTATTGGGAAATGTATATGAAACACATATTTGTTTTTATATTCAAAAGAGAACCACGAGGATTGTTAATACTCTTTATTAAGAACGACCCACTGCTTATTAAACTAAAAAAAATGGTAGCTTTTTTTTTTAAATTGTGCAATTCATTCATAAAGTCAAAAATAAATAGAGAGATAGTCAGTATGACTTGGTAGGAAATATAAAACAGTAATATGTCTATTAGTAAATACAAAACATGTGATCAAAATAGGATTTTGTCCTTCGCATGATAGGAAATCTATTAAGATTTGTGTGGTTGTATATTAAAGGGGAAGGCGTAATAAGCTTTTAGGCAGATAGAAAATATGTTATGTCTTGTTATTGTGTTTTCTTCTATGCTGTTTTGTCAGAATGAATGACCGTTCTGTTCTATTTATTCTTCATTAGGCCAGAATACATTTAAATCTCAGTTTCACAAACTAAAGTGAAACAAAAAGAGGAGGCATGATTCCTAGAAACACTTATTACTGTTGTATAGGATGCATATACTGTGCAGTTTAAACATACATTCGGTTAGAAGGAGACTCCAGATGTGCATCTTTGTTGGGGGAAACGCAGGATCTGCTATTCCGAGAACTTTGCACTGAATTTCATTGAATGGCTCCAAAATCAATGTTGTCATGCTCTCCCAGGAAGTGAAGAAGTCATAATGGAAACCGAGGAAAAGCCGAAAGAAGAGGAACCACCGGGGGAGGATGCTGAAGGAGGCGACACAGAAACCCCGTCTCACACAGACGCGGGAGACACCCAAACTCAGGACTCTAGTATTAGCAATGGAGACGACGGAGACGACGCCGACGAGGGGAAGGAGAAGGTGGACTTGAAGATTATCTGGAACAAGAATAAATACGATCTGAAAATCCCTGTCGATAGCACCGGAGCCAAACTAAAAGAGAGGATTCACTCGCTCACTGGTGAGAAGACGCCGTAGTTCACCGTTTAATTCAAGCGTTACAGGAGCTGACACTTAAACGAATGCTCTCCTGTGTTTCCCAGGTCTTCCACCTGCGATGCAGAAAGTGATGTACAAAGGACTGCTTCCCGAGGACAAGACGCTACGTGAAATTAAGATTACAAACGGGGCAAAAATAATGGTGGTAGGGTCTACAATAAATGATGTATTAGCAGTGAATACACCCAAAGAGGTGATTCAGCAGGAAGTTAAAGCTGAAGAAAACAAGAAGGAGCCTTTATGCAGGCAAAAGGTAAGAGGAACGGCTCCCTCTGCAGAATACAGTAAAACATTTATGAGTCTGTGATATTAAACCGGCACTGTTATTTCAGCAACACAGGAAAGTTTTGGACAAAGGTAAACCAGATGACATAATGGCGTCTATTAAAGGAACAAAGGTGAGAGAAGAGGGAGGTTCACAGATTTATTATTTAACGATTTCAACAGCAGACACAAAGACTAACGGCCCTTTTCTTGCTCACAGGAACGACTACCAACAGTGCCTTTATCCGGAATGTTCAACAAATCCGGAGGAAAAGTTAGACTCACATTCAAACTGGAGCAGGATCAGTTGTGGATCGGAACAAAGGGTGAGATTACGGCCGGCCCCGTCTCATATTTTTATTTGCTAAATTCGCTGCAACGGGGAGATGCTGATGATTAGAATGTCTTCCTGTTTGTGTGTGCTCGTCTCTACAGAGAGGACGGAGAAAGTCCCGATGGGCTCCATTAAAAACGTAGTGTCTGAACCCATCGAAGGCCAGGAGGACTATCACATGATGGTAAGTCTTCCTCTGTCTGTCTCGTGATGGGGTCGAGCTTCTCGACAGTGACGTCACCTTTCTAAAAAGTTCCGAAAAGAATCAGAAGGATGCTGTTTCACCACACAATAAACGCACAACACAATAGACGCCTTCAAGCTCCATATCAGTCATTTCTGTCTTAGCGAGACTACCAGTTAGAAGAGGAAACATCTAGAAAACAGAGCATATCTGACTGTTGTGGTGTGAAATGTTTAGTTGAGTTTCTCTTTGTAAATCGTGCAGGATGAGCGTTTTCCCTGAAGTCACAGTAGAACATGTGCATCGGAGTGATTGGGGGTCTTCGCTCGCTGTTTGGGGCTCTGCAGTGGAGCGAGAAATGTCAGCGCGTTCTCTAGATTAACCTTTCTGTCTGATGCACTGGTGTTCTTCTGTGTCAGTGAAATGGAAATCCCAGAACAAGTCACTTAATTGAATCGGAGATCGAGACCTCGACAAAAACAAAGTGTCAACGCGGCACTGGTACAAAGAATATACGTTTCAGGAGAGTGTAGTAAAGCTCGGTGTCTGCCTTTTTTTGACCTTGTGGTTTTGATTAATGGGAAGTAAACGAGAAGAGACCAGACGAGTAAACTGATGCATTTAAATGTACAGAGCGTCCGGGAGGAGGCGACGCGTTCGCGGCGTGTTCCTGCATCGCTGAGGAGTTGATCATGTATGAAGAGGAGGATTTAAAATGCCAGTGGGCTGCTTGTCCTCTAAAATAGCGAGGCCATCATTGGTATTAGTGTTTACTTTAACCTTTGAGGTTAAATAGGAGGAGGTGTTGAGTAAACACTTAATTATTTTTCATTTGACACGGCTCATTGTGGGCTTTTCTAAACCGCAGAGGAATTAATCTTGAGTTGGTTTTATGAGGAATTACACGCAGCTATCGGCTCTTTTAATGTTGATTTATTTAGGTGTTATGTTCACAGCTGGCTTTATTTTAGGTTGTTAGAGCTCATTTAATGCGTACAGATGTTTGTTTGTATTAACAGTTTTGTTTGTGGACGATGTGAGCATCATGAAACATACTTACCGCTTTTTTCTTCCACCTCCCGAAGGCGTTTCAGTTGGGTCCGACGGAAGCGTCTCAATATTGGGTCTACTGGGTGCCTGTCCAGTTTGTCGATGCAATCAAAGACACAGTCCTTGGAAAATGGCAGTATTTCTAATGTGCCTCTTTTTTTTTTGAACTGGGATGGAGAGGAGGAGCCAATGAAAAATGAAACTGGAGTCAACAGTAAGGCTTAAGGAACTTCTTGGAATACATTCAAAGGAAAACGGACGGATGCCTGTGGACTAATCATATTGTTTTTAGGTTAAAAGTGCACTATGTGGCAGCATAACATTTCTCAGCCCTGTTGATCAGTCAGCAAATCCAAGGGAAAATTATGAAACAATTGTACAGAAATTGCTAACACTTTTCTTCAGTTATTCTTAAAGAAATAAAACTTATTTAATGAAATTGAACGCATTCGTGTTTGTCATTTCTGTGTGCAGAGGTTCATGTTTTATTCACTTTGTTAGGAAGTCTCATCTAGTGTGATGAGGCTCTCTGGGGTCTTTGAGTGGGCAGCATCAGCACCTGCCATGTGGATTAGATTGAGGTCTGAATTTGACCCCCAAGGACTTTGATATTGGCCTTGTAAAGGGTTGTTGTCTTGCTGAAAAATAAATCTCCCAAGTAGGAGTTGTCTTGCAGACTGCAGCATGTTGTCCTGCAGGGTTTCTCTTCTGTTTACAGGCCGTTCCAGCCCTGCTGTGTGATGCGTGGTGGTTGGCTTCTATTAAACTCAGCTTGGAGTACGATGGCCAATATACTTTGTCTCACACCATAAAACTTTGCTTCCACATGAAGTGTTTTATTAAGCAACCCCTCTGAACTGAAGAGATGATAACGGCATATTAGGTTAGCTGTCCAAATGTTTTTATTTCCCTGGACATTACAGGGCTTTATTGATGTATTATTTTTGAGGCAGCATAACAAAAACAAACAGACCTATGTTTTAAAACATGAAAGCAAACTTGAAAGCAACTTTGTGCTTTTTAATGAGCAGCATTTTCAGTTAACTTTAAAGCGGTATTTAAAGCCTCCGAGCAGCATTTCAACATTAGTTAAAGATAATTTGCAGTTCACACCACCATTGAGATCCAAGTAGCAGAGGCAGATGGCAAATAGCACAACACAGTTAAAACTGTTCTTGTTGCTATTAAACACAAAAAATAAATTGTAATGTCATAATATTCTAATAAAAATAAGTTAAAATGTAGAGCCATGGGTTTCAGGTCTTATCATACACTTTTATGTCTTATATGGTAAAAGTTGAAGAAGTTATACACTTATTAATTCATTATAAGTCTGTCCTTCCTACGATAAAACTGAAATAGTGATGCAATTAAAGACTGAGTCGACGCTTTTACTCTGAAGGATTCCAAACCGGAAGTGAAGTTGTTACTTCCGTAAAATATGCGCACCGCTTCCGGTGTTGCCGTACGTCTGGCGGGGACGCGGGGAATGCAAACTTTCCTAGCTTTGGACCCGCAGAACGACAGCATCAGACGGCCATGGACCAAACGGTGAAGCCGGCCGAGAAGAAGCGGCCGCCGCCGGTGAAAGTGTTGTCCGCGCAGCTGCGGACGGCGGAGAGCCGGGGGGCCGCGGGCAGCGGGGACGGCTTCGTTATCAGGCCGGGCGGGGGGCGCTCTCTGCCGGTCTCTCTGGTGTGGATGCAGGGGACGGTGCTGGAGGTCCAGCGGGACAGGAACGCCGCGCTGCTGGTGGATGAGACCGGCACCTTCGCTGTTCAGGGCGTCACCAACATCCCCAGAGGGAAGCCCTGTCTGTCCCAAGGTGAAGATGAATAATAAAACATACACAAAAATATACAATTTAAATGAATGAATTAGTTATGGAACAACTACTCCAGGAGCCCAGATCGACTTTATTATATTCTGGTTATATTCTAGTTTGTCTGTGAATATGTACAATAGACGTTATCCTAATTATCAACTAATTAGGTAGGTTATTGATCAGTCAGTTAATCAGTTCATAATGTCAGATAATAGTGTGAATACAAGCTCACATCTTCAAATCTCTTTGTTTTGACAAACCAACAGTTAAAATTTACAATAAAACAAAATGCAATAAGTGCAAATCCTCAAAATGACAAGCTGCAATATGGAAGTAAAAATGATTGTTTTTCAGTCCATTAATCGACTAATTAAACATCTCATGACTTCTCAGCTTTCCTTTTGTCCAGATCATGTAAAACAATAAAAAAAAAATGAACATGTGCTAACAATTCTGTATCCAATTTATTTATGAAATCTTTTTTATGTTTGAGGGGGAAAAAGTGATCTTGCTGTTTTATTCTCCATCCAGATGTCATCTCTGTAGAGAAACATTCCAACCCCCAAATATATTGTGTCTGCAGGCTTTTATCATAAAAGCTTATAACTGGAAAATGATGTCACCAGTCGAGGAATATTTATATAGAAGCAGCAAAACAAAAACCAAGACCAGATATTTAACATTTTAGGAAACACAGAGGTGTAACTGTATGGTTTGTGTTGAGATCTGTTAGAGGTTATACAATTCTGCTGTTGTCACTGAACAATCCACCCCCTGCTGCTGTTTCTGCAGGCAAATATGTCATGGTGATGGGTGTCATCGTGTCCGTCTCCCCAGAGCCGGTCATCCACGCCGTGAAGATGGCAGACCTCTCCGAGCTCGCCTCGCTCCACAGACGGATGTGGAAGCTGGAGGTGGAGGAGCTGCAGCAGCAGGCGTTGGCCTGAACGCAGAGCTGTCAGCGGGGGGGACGCCGCCTCGCCGCCGGCAGCGTGACCCGCTGCTGTCATGTGTCGCCCAGCCGGGTTTCGGCGTTGAAGGGACTCATGACGAATGAGGGAAAACAAACTCTTAAAAAGGAGCGAACGGCGGATTGTGTTGATGTCAGGCTTCTGAGTGGGAGCCGTGTTGCCTGAGTGACAGACTTGGACCTGTGGTGATCCAGAATGTAAAGTTCAGAGCCTCAGAGAGGAGATGTGGGTCTTATTTCCTCTAAATGATCTGCCAACACTCGGGGAGGAAAATAACAGCCAGAACTTATTTTATAGGAAGTCATTTTACCAATAGAACCATCTAATACTTGGCATTCATTCAGTTAAGTATAAATATTAAAGATGACTCAAGGACTTACGTTTCTATTAGGACTGAATTTAATGTGTATGAATAAAGCAGGATTGACGCATTACTATCAATAAAACCTGATTTTCAAGGACAACTACACCATTTTGATTTCTGCAAAAAGTTAATTTGGCAGACTGTGTACCATGTTAATCTGCTTTTATTGAATATTTCATTTTTCATAGTTAGATTTGAGGTTGTTGTACTCTATATTCCTCTCTAGTTATTTGTGTATCAGTAGGACATACTTTTGATTTTTAAGTACTTATTTACTTTTAAGTACTACTAGGTTAATCGCAGTCAAAACGTCTCTAACTCTGGCAGCACTGTTGCTGTTGTTTTGCACTGTTAGCTGCTAGCCCTGTTCAAGGCAGGGCCATGATTTCACCTCACTGTAACGGTACGAGAGCCGAGGGAACAGAGCTGTAGTCTTCAGAGCGGAGCTGAGTGTGATATCAGATACAGGAGCGTGTTGGAATCGCTAGAGCAACATTAGCAGCGTTAAGCCACCATTATTTGATTCAGTTGTTTTTTTAAAAACAAAGCCAGGGGCAGCATTGCAGAAGCTGAACCACTGGTTACATGAGTGTAATTAACAAAAGAGCAGTTTAAACATCGTTTAAAAAAAAAAGAAGCTTTATTTGGTGTGGTGTCCATTACACTGGGATATTAATAGATAAATGGAAAGTGAAAATGACCTATGCTGACGGATTAAAATAAGAGACTGCCAACTGAACTCTCAACGTCACTGTTCCATACTTAACACATAATGAAGTGTAAAGGTCATTAACATACAAACTGCTGAGGGAAAAGGAAATTACTTTAAGGTCATCTGTATGTGAACACGTCTCTGATCAACGCTGCGCGTGCTGTTTTCATCGCCGTTTGTCAGATATTCTACCCAAACGGCGCGTAGCAAAAGCTTCAAGTGTCTCCCACTCGGTATCGGCTGTTCATGATAACACTACTGTAGGGTCAGAGTAAGCCAGCCACCAATCAGAGGGCCGGTTCCTGAACGCCCCACCCCCACCACACCCCCTTTTTTAAAATCATGCTGTGTTCAGGCTGCTTCCTGTTCACCCCGATGGCCCTCAGGGAATCACACGACTCGACTGTTTGAATACTGCGTTAGTTGCATCTGAGCGTCGTCGTCGTCACGTCATTAAATGATGTCTTTAAGGAGAAAACTGTATTTTCCAAAGTCATTGTCATTTGGTGCTATAAGATGGTCTTTTCTGGCTTTGGCGAGTTTCATCAAAAGGAATTCCCGGCGCTCCATCCACTCTTTTAGTTCCTGCTCGCCGTGAGCCAGCTTACACAAGTCGTCCTCTATGCACGTGCCTTTGAGGAACCTAGCGGGCACAAGACAGGGAAAAAAACAGGTCAGACATGCTGGAAATCCTTGAAAACACTTGAATTTTAGTGTGGCGTTTTCAAGGTTTGAAAAGTGCTTGAAATGTATGTTCTATGTGATGACGATATATATTTGAGAGACTGAAAACAGCATTTTCTGAATTTTTTGCATGAAAAATGACTTTTGATGATGAAAATAGTTGATTATATTTCTGTTAGTGGAATTAGTTTTGTGGTCCTTCTGTAAAAAGCTGTCTCCAAACATATTTATAGGACAATAACATCTCATTTAATGTGATGAACAAGTGACATAATAAGTAGACTGAATACGGAGTATTGTATTGTATACAAATATGTAGTTTACCACAGCTGGAAGGTGCTGGAAAAGCATGAAAATGCACCTTGAAATGCTTGGAAAGTGCTTGAATTTGACTTTGGAAAAGGGAAAAAGGTGTAGGAACCCTGTAAAACCCAGTGGACGAGGATGATGCTGATCTCACCTCTCACAAACTTTGAAAGTGCCCGTGGGAAAGCGATACTGCCAGCAGTTTTGATCGTCCTCAGAGTTAAAAACTCTGTCTTTGTGTTTTTCAGAGGTGATGTGCTGCTGCCACTGCTTCTCACTGTTGCAGTTTTTGCCACACAGCCAACAGTGATTGCCAGCCTGCAGAAACAAATTATGGTCTGTTAATCAAAAGCCACCGCTGTCACTAACTTGGCAAATAAACCTGCATTAAAGCAAGATTTCATCAACATGTTTATCACACAATTTGTCCATTAAGCATCCACAGATTCTGACAACTAAATGATTATCTACCATAAGAAAGCAATACAACGCCGCCGCTAACGAGCCTGCGTCGTTACTAATAGGACCGTGTAACAGTTACAGATTAGGAATTACTCAATTAGGCTGAAGGGCTTCACTAAAAACTAAACTAAACACCCCTCTGACGAGTTCATGCACAAATCCCGTCACGTTTTCAGACCCACCACTTCCTCGGCGTAGTCCGTGGGCATGTGGATCTGTTTGCCGTTCTCCCTGACGGAGTTATTGGAGGTCTCGTCCCCCCAGCCAGGCTTCTGAGACTGCAGCCACTGCTCATAAAGCTGATCCATGTCTGGAACTTAATGAGGGGGATATGAAATGAGTGATTAGTGTTGGTGCATCACATACTAATTAAGTTCCACTAATTAACGTCTACCAGGCGAGAGAGAGAGAGAGTCTTCTTGTTATAACTTACTGTTGTTTTCCTTCATGTAGGTCCAAAGGTCTCTTTCTTCTAGACTGTGAGCAAATGTGCAATTCCCAATGTACTGACACTTCTTGCCGGCTGTGACGTGCATGCAAATCTAAGAAAAGGAGGGTAAAAACAACGTTTGGTGACCATTGCATGCGATTAAGCTTCAATCAGACACAAAGAGAAACGGTTTGGCGTGTACCTCAAACTGAGACGGGATGGGTTTTTTGGTTGGAAGCGGTCGAACCGTCGTCCACTTTTTCCTTTCGTGGGAACTAACGAGCACGACCCGCCGATCTTTTGCCCACCTGGAACACGAAGACAGGAACGTACACACTCATTCATCGGTTCACCTCCACCATTCGTGTGTGTTCGAGGCTTTAACACTCACGTGTGTCTGGCCTTGGCCGAGCAATACTTCTTGTTTTTGTCTGCTTCGCTTAGCTGGCCGTTTCTCCAGCACTGACCACACACAAACATCATCTTGAGGTTCGGAGGCCCAAACCTCCTCTGGGGGTTGGAGAGCTGCTGGCGATATTTCAACGACTGGTTCAAATCGTTACGATTAAAGCATTAAAGACTAACAAGTTTTGCCTATTCAGAAGACCTTTATGATCTTTAGTTCATCATAAATCCAACAGTATGACGAGGAGGCGGAGCAGCAGAACGTCATTTCCACCATCAGGGTGAAATATACACTCATTTATGACATTGTAATTCACTCATGCTGATCACAGTCATCTCCGTCAGCGTCTCGACCTCTCCTCTTACACGCCCCATCATGTTACTATGGTTACGTAAGTCCTGGTGTCGGGCTTACCTGAGCTCCCTGCAACGAAGCCGTTGAATTCCAAAACTTCCTTGCCTCTTGGACGATGCTTTCATGAGTGATACCTATAAGTACAGAATGAGCGGGTAAAGAATTTAATTAGATTTAATTTAGCTGTGACAAATACTGCAAAAAGGACCGTGTTCCAGGTAGAACAGCATCCAGCCCCTTGAGAGAGTACTTTAAAATCGCTTACCGAGCTCGTGCTGCATCATCCAGACCTTCAGCTCGATGAGGCTGTGAGCGTAGAAGCAGTCGTCCTCTCGGACGCAGCCGTAGCGGACCTCGTGGCGACAGAGATCCAGCTGACAGTGAGGACTCAGCGGTCGGATTTTGGAATAACGAACTGTGTTCTCCTTCAAAATGTGGACCAGGCACCTAAAAGAGACAAACGGGACGACGACGTCCACGCGTTTAAAAAGATGATCCTGCCCTCACGTATTCAGCTGTAGGTTTCAGAGTGTGCGTGACGTACTTATGATCTTCAAAGTCGTGCTTCGTCACCGGGTGAGAGCAAAGCGAGAGGTCGTCTTTGTTGGTTTTGCTGATTATTCTGGGTTTGTGGTCAAAGCACACCTGCAAGTTAAAACAACAAGAAAACTCAGTATTCTATAAAAACACGGCAGATTTCCTCCAGCGATGACAGAAACGGGCTGCGGATGGATAACGCCATCAAACCACTGATCCGCTAACGAGAACCAGACAAACAAACGAGGCTCCGAACGGCATCACATTTATCGTATTAGCATTTCTGTACTTAACGGCCTTATTTTTCAATCGTGCCCTGGATAAAACAAAGTCGGTGTTTATAAATGGAAGAAACATTTTGAGTTAAATATCGATTCACAATGAGACGGGCTCTCTACTCACTCCGCAGAGGAACATGAATATCCCACGATGCTCCTGTAGGATCTTGGGGACCGTCAACCTGACGTTGGAGTTTGGCCCGTAAGGATCGAAGAGCAGCTCCCTGGAGATGAAACCTTTCCTCTCCAGAGTCCAGACGTCGATCTCCTCCTGGCAGTAAGCGAACGTGCAGTGGCCGGGGTACAGGCAGTCTTTCCCCACAGCCACCTCTGAAACGGCAACGCGCTGGGATTAGACGCGGAGAAACTTCCAGAAACAAAAGCTGCAAAAAAAACTGCTGCTTTAACAACGTGAATATTTATGTGGAATAAATAAGGGATGGATGGTGGAGATTTAACCACGCCGAGGGAACTGACTTTTTTTAAGAACTGTATTTTCTGGGAAAATCAAATCAATGGGATTTTATCGCCACGTGAACTCGTTTGAAGCAAGGAAATGTTAATAGATGTTACCTTTGCAAATGTAATAAGGTCCAACATATTGGGTTTTTGTTGGTCTCGGCCGAATGAGCTTCCACGTCGGGTCTAGAGAGTGTTTGATTCTCCCGAGTAAAGCGTCCTTTTTGCATTTATGCTCTTCTGTATGAAGTGTGTAATCCAACACGCCGGGCCCTGGGGACCGAAACGAATAAACCCATTAGACCAAACAGCACATCCTGCATCCAGACAAGGAACAAACCCCCACACACACACAAGACTGTAAAACAACAGAAGCAGTTCCTCACCCGTTTTGACGTAGCAGATCGAGCACGCTTGTTTAAATTCATGCGTATCAGCTAAGGGGTTCTTCGCTAAATCCACAGCAGCAGGAAGCCCCTTCACCTCAGGCATCCCCACAGCCATTCCCATTGGAGTTTCATTATTGCTCAGCTGTTTAAAAAATAAATGAATAAAAGATGAAACCCGGCCAAATATAAGCCCAAATAATTAATAGCCAAAACAAAACGTACCTGAATGAACGGATTCTGTGCATAATCTTCAGACGGGAGAGAAAGAAAAGCAGGTTACATATTAATAGACGTTCATTTATACCAAGTAGAGGCTGATGGTTGAGCAGCGTACCTGTTTTATAGTCCGTTATGTTGAGGCTATCCAGGGAGTCCAGCGGCGGGGGGAGGGAGTCGAAGGTGTCCATCCCAAAATACGTGCTGGACCCCGACTTGTGATACAGCGGGGGCAGAGTGACGGTGCACTGCTGGGCGCTGCTGTGGAGGAACGGGTTGATGTGAGGCGGCATCATGAAGGGACTCGACATGGCGCTGCCCGAGGCAATGCTGGTTGGCAAAGGTAGAGGCCCCATCACGGTGGGAATCACCTGGAGGAAGAGAGAGAGATAAAGAGCCGCGCCTCCACTCGGACATCACATTTATCACATCATCACCCTGCAGATCCCTCACCATGACCGATTCAGGACCGGCTTGGTCCAGCAGATCGTCGAGGTCGTCCCCGATGATGTCCGCCTCAAAGTCCTGACTGGTTTCGAGCATCGTGCAAGGCTTGCTGGTTCGGCACCCGTTGACGAACGTGGGCACGGGGAGAGGAACGGCGGCGGGGACCGACACGGGCAGGGTCACCGACTCGAAGCCCGGCGGCTCCGACGGCGTTACCGACGAGACGCAGTTGCTGGGGGGAAGCTCGTCCGCCGCGCCGTCGCTCAGAGGCGAGTGCACCGCCGCCGGAGGTTGGATGGGAGACGGGGCCGGAGCCAAAACGCTTCCGTCCTGGGTTAGTCGAGGCACTTCTAAAAAAAAGGGGGAGACGGGATGGTGACTTCCTGTCCTCGACGCTTTAATTAACAAATCAACGCTGTGATAACTCACCGATTTCTATATCTTCAACTGAAGACGGGCCATGAGAGAACTGAACAAACAGACATTCATTAGAACAGCATTACTCGTGACGGTCTGGATATGTAGTTTTTAGATGGTTGTTGCTTACCTTGTCACATGACGCATCTTGATAACTGGATCTTTGCAATACATTCAAGGCAGGCTGTTAAAGGGAATTTAATTATGACTTTATGTTCATTATATATATATATATGATTTCTATGGTCACAGTGGTTTAACACACACGTACCTTACTCCGTACGTAAGCTTTACGGATTTTCAATCCCAAAATTTTGGCAATGTCCTGAGTCAGTTGTGTGACACTGGTATCCTGGAGGGACGATACAAACGGACGGGGTTTACTCACACACAATCACTGCTTCATGCTTCGTTTGTCCTCGTGAACCAGTTATTTTCTGAGCACATACACGGATATTTCCATGGTTTGTTTACGTGACATCACAGATTTATTCTACCCTTCAAATACTGGAATTTAGAATACATTTGTTGACAGCTTAAATTCATTTTGTATGCATTTCTGCAACCTAGCCACCAAAAGTACTGTTGTTGGTTGAACATTTTCTTTAAAAAGTGTCGGTAGTGGATCCGGATAAATCAACACAAGCACACAGAAGCAAACACCTCACCTGAGGCACCGCTAGAGAGCATTTGGCAACAGCCTCATAGGCCTCTTGATGTCTCCCCATCTCCTTCAAGGATTTTGCTTTTCTGTACAGTGCTTTGTAGTTGCCCTCGTTCAGCTGGAGAGCCTTTTCACAGTCTTCTAACGCCTGGTCATACAGCCCCTGAGAAGGAAGACACGTCCGCCGTTAGTTAGAGGAGCTACACTTCACCACGGTGACGGAGCAGAGCAAAGACGCGAGTTCACGTGTTCAGTGGGTTGAGTCCGGTGTGGGAGTGGTTTCCCTGAACACGGGCTGAGTGTGTTTTACTGCCATGTAGCATGACGTCATGCAGAATGACACTGGAATGAACGGATTTCCAATGAACAGTATCTGAGACCTTGTAGAGGAAGATCTTATAAATGCCCTAATTCACCACATTTACAGTAACATGAATGTGTCAGATATTATGTGTCTGTCTACAAAAGAAGTGCAGCACAGCTTGTAAGCAGTCGGTGCATCACATGATATTATACTACAAGGTTAATGAATGTAAGTCACTGTGTATTCAACTCACACCTTTCAGACGGATTATTCTCTGATGTATTCATAATGTAGACAATTCATCCAACGTCCTACGGTATTAATGCATTTCTTTTCTCATACATTTTGACATCAGAAGCACATAATAAGAAACTTGTGGTCGGGAGGCGATACTATCGATACCTGGGCTTCGTCTCCCGGTACTGATCTGATATCAGCGGCTCATTAATAAACTGTGTGGAAGTGACTGGGATCATTCTAATACATGTAAGGCAACATCAGGTCTGATTTAAACAGTGCTTTCTTAATTATAAGATTATTTTTATGTTGGTTTTGCAATCTGTGTATGGACACGATTTATATCTGAGGATAATAAAGTAGTAAAAAATAAGCTGTGAGATTTAAGAACCTTTTTCCTGTTGAATTCTGACATTTCACGGTTCGTTTCAAACAGAGCAGAGGATCCAACCTCCGGGCGATCAAAAACTACTTTTGTAATATTTATTTATTCAAAGTGACCGAGAACAAAAAGGGTTACTCACCGGAACAATGTTTAGATACGCAGCAGCTCGATTTGCATACAGTGTTTCCAGTAAACCTGTTGGAACACAGATTTCTTCGGTGTCGGCATAATCTGCTATACTCAAGGCTTCGGTGTACATCTCGATGGACTTCGTCCATTCCCCTTCTCTAAACACGTCGTTTCCTTCTCCAAAGAGATTCCACACCAGATCCTTAATGAACACCTGGAAGATTGAGGGAACAAAACCACCAGATATAAACACGGTGCGGCTGACCTGTCCTTTCATTGAGACTCTGTGACCCAGTCATCATCCCTGGATCGGTTTAGTTTGAAAAACGACGCATCAAAACGTACAACGCTTACCTCATACTGCTCTTGACTTCCAGGAAATGGAAGCGTTGATCTAAAAACGAAAGAAGGTTCACGTTACAAACCTTTAAACTGAAAACACACTGGAGACAGGAGTGGCATTCAGACCACATTACGTTTCATTTAGTACAAAGCAGTGTGTGTGTGTGTGTTTGTGTGTGTGTGTGTGAGACAGGTTGCTGACAAGCATTAACTGCCGACTGCAAGCAAGTCAGCAACAGCAACATTTTGTAAACAACCTCTTATTCTGGAGATCAACTCAAGATCAAAGTATTTTACATTTTCTATTTCTAAAATGTAAAAAAAAATCCAGCTTTAAATATGATTGCCACGTCCAATTATACCAAAACATTGTAAAAACAATATAAATAAGGCTGTAAAATACTCAAAACAGACAGGGAAAAGACATGCTGACAAGGAAATAAAGTTACGGTGAAAGATAATTATGAGCAACAATGATTTCCTGCATTGCTAAAGTGGTGAGATGATTTATTTGACCTGAAACCAGCTACATTACTGCCGTTTAGTTTCAGCTGTCTGGCATTTAAACGTAGTCTTTCCTCCTTTACACCCTCAGGGTGACAGTTTTTAGTTTACATGTTATGTCTCCGTCCAAGACACCATTAAACATCCTGACATCAGTGACATGTCAAGTTTGACTGTACGGTGATGACGTGCAGAGTAGTGTCGTAAGTTTCACTTTTGTTTTACAAATAAAAAGGCCTGTCAGATAAGATGAAACGTGTGCATAGATCGGGAAAAAACAACAACATGTGGACACAATGACAGTCTGCCAGATGCATGAATACAAAGATCAATCAGATCAGATCAGGAGAGTTTCCCACATTAAAAACAAAACTAAATACAGCAATCAGCTGTTCTGAACAACAATGAATGACACATGGCTGACAGATCTGAAGATATCTCATACATCTAGTTATCTTGTGAGAATGACAACAATAGGAAGTGTCAAACGTGATCACAGTCGTCATTACAATCCACACACATGTTATGTATTAGGGTTTCAAGTATTATATTAGTTAAATTTAAGTCGCACAAACTTTAAAATCCCAAACCGTGACTTACTGGATGAACTGCAGGCCTTTCTGGATCTCCTGCCAGCGACTCCTTCTGTCCTGACACGCTTCGGACATGTTAGTATTAATACGCACTCCTCTGACAGCACCTGGAGATAAAGTACAATGATGACAGAATGTTAACGTGACTGGATAAAGTCACCATTCATCATCATAAACCACCAGCAGCAGGTCCGACTGGTTTAATGGGACAGTTCATGGCCTCACAGTCATCACATTACTGAAAGTCCTCATCATCACTTCCGCGTTTAGTAATGACGACACACGTCATTGCGGAAACCGAGGCTTGACATTTCTGTTAGCTAGCGAGCTGATAAACATTAGCATAACAGTTTAGTATAGTCAACGTTGAAGTGGAGACGACATATCTGGAGCTGTGAACGATAAGAAGAAGAAGAATAGAAAAAAAAGGACCAAAACTTCTTGTCCCGGTTAAACTGTTTAAACATAGCGCTCGAAACCCGGAGGTCCATTATCGGACAATTTCGATAACACTAAGTTATATTTCAGCGTATCAAGTCCATGTTTACACTAATACAAGTGTTGCACAAGATGCGAATACATTACATTTACCTTTAGTGTCCGAAGTAGTTTGTATCGGAGCAGATTATCAGCCTTACATCGTATTATTTACATGTTTAGATACGAAGGCCGAAACACTCGTAATAGCTACTGTTTAATAACCTATTATGGTTTTATATTTTAAACTTTCGATCGCGTCAAAACTACTTTCTAACCACGATGACGTGGTTTAAAGTCAGGGCGTGAGTGGTTGGTGTTGATGTGGGCTTTGGAGTGTTGTTTTTAAGAGTGAGGAAGCATCTCGGAACAGGGAGGTGTCCGATGATGGGCGCATCGCATTTAGCGCACGTGCGTTGCGCGCGGCCGGAGGGGGGGGGGGGAAACCCGCCGAAGAGTAGCGATCATCACTTTGCTAGCAGCGGTTAGCAGCGTGTCGTTCATAAGAGGCAAACCGCCGCCGACACGCAGACCACCGTGAACCGAGGAGGCGAAACGGCGTCGTCGGACACCGGAAGCACCGGCCGGCTACGTGACGTCCACGTTAAGTTCCTCTGAAGTGCACTGAGCCTAACAAAAGCACAGGCATGCCCCAAGTTGAACTAGTTCCCACAACGCAAACAATAGCGAGCTGCATATGTTTAAGCTCTCCCGCCTGGTAAATGTGAGAATAATTCGTCTAACAGTGCCCGCCGGATATACTCACATGAATGGATCTTTATTCCGAACAACGCTCACGTCGGTTACCTAAAAGGAGGGAAAGTGGTTTTCGTTTTAGCTAAAATAACTTGGCTAGATGTGCTGTATCGCTGAAGGCCGCCCGCTGATTCTTCTTCCCGTTTCATTGGAGGCCGAGTCAACAGCGGCTCTAGCGCAGTGCTGCCCTCTATGGACGGGGGAAGACACGACAACAGTCCGCATAGAAAATCACAATGCAACTTCAACAAGCATGGATCAGTAAACCACGTTAATAATAATATTATAATAATAATAACAACAGTAATAATAATATGAATAACAATAACAACAACAACAATATAATATTATTTCCTGTATATATTCTGGAAATTGTCTATTATGTACTCTATACATCCAACTCTATTTAACGTTCTTTATATAGTCTTACTGTTAATATCTTTTTTATATTGTACTTTTCTTGTTAATGCATGTTTATTTATTTTATGTGCATTATTTATTATCCTTATCTTTACTGTCTTGCTGCTGTAACACTGAATTTCCCCCACTGCAGGATGAATAGAGGACTATCTTATCTTATCTTATTAATATTTTATTATAGACTGTTATTATTCATAATTATACTATATATTATATATAACACGTTTATATAAATTAGTTTTTAGTTGCAATTTAATATAAATGCATTTCTTCAGTTCCAGAAAAAGGACGCTTCCTATCTGCAGAAGAACCAGGGAGTGAGTTTACATTTAATGGCTTTCTCCAGGCAGTAGACAGAGAACTGACACATCAAGGAAATGGAGCTGAAAGGTATGGCTTCACTGAATATACATGTTTTTATTGACTTCAAAGCATATCAAGTTAGCTGTGACAGAGTTTGAGTCAGTAAAAATGAATAAAATGATATCCTTCCATATTTTAGGGAATATTTCATTTGTTTTCAACCTTTGAAAATGTATGTTCACCCCTATGTTTCTATGTACATTAGCCACTGTATAGAAGGCAACCTTGAAAATCCATAATCCCTGTTAATTTAAAACTTTGTCAATCCTTCAGTCCCTGTGCTGCATTGCCAAAACACCCTGTTTCATTCTCTTCAACCAAATCTACAAAGCACATCACAGTTCAGACTCGTACGCCTGAAGCAGTGAAAACTCTTCTCTCCCTCAACTGTCCTTCCTGCAAATCTTCCTCCGACAGATCCTGGTTGTTTCCTCTTTGAATTAATCACAGCCAAGCCTCTCGGATCCTGTTTTCCTGTTTCACAAAGTGGAGTCTAAGGACGATGTAATGCGCTTCATTTGCAGCTGCAAGAAAAAAATCAATTAAATGTTCCTTCAGTTTGTTGTTAACTCAACGTCGTGATCCTTTGTTGTCAGGCTGAAACTCAGCTTGTTTCTCATTTAATCAGAAAAAAATGTATTTTGTATTATCCGTTTATTATCATTCACATACAGTATCTCCCTCTCACGTCAAGGAAACAAGTATTCAACACCATCATCCTGCCCTTTTGCTGAGTTCATCGCACATCCGTAGCTCATTCAGTCAGGTGTGTTGGGCTCGATATGATCTCAACATTCACTGGATGCTTTGTGTGCGATGGATAGGTTGAGCTGAAAGTAATCAGATATAAGTCACAGAGGGACGTGTCTCCTCGCTGAAGTGCAGTCACCCTGGCAGCTACAATAACAGCCAGGAGGAGGCGCTTATCTCACATTGTGCAGGAGCATCGCTGAGGAAGTGAATCACAAAGCTCTGTGAATATGTCCCGTTATCAAAAAAAAAAAAACAAAGTGTGTGTCTTTTATGATTTAGGGTGCCCTGACATTACCGTTTGCAGCGACCGCATTACCAACGACCACGGAGACCAGGAGCTGGAAAACATAATAAAAAGATGAAACCCAAAGATATGACACGGTTTGTGCCATTTTCACATCAGGCCTGGCAATTTGTCAAGTAAACAAACTGAGCTGTTAAACAGACACGTGGAGTGCTGCTCGGTAAATCATCCTGACAATGATGAGAGCCACACTTTGTTTTATGGAGAGCAGGTCTGTTCCATTCACCCGCTGACATGTTTATATACAAGATGGATGGAGGCTTTCTGATTATGGAGGGAGAAAACTATATTATTGGAGTATAATTACCATAATCTGGAAGGTGCATCTGTTGTGAGGAAGTGGAACCTCATGTTTTGTTGCTTACTGAGACTGAAAATGTGCTGCGTCGACAACAATTAGACCTGAAACTCATTGAACTCTGCTTCAAGTTTTTTTGTATTAACTTGCTTAATTTCCTATATATATATTCTGTATATACTATATATGAATATATGACAGTATATAGGACAGTTGGAAAGTTTTATATGTAAAAAAGAGTCTCTTTTTTTCTTGAATCTTATGGAGAAACGCCCCAGAATTCAGCCTGTCTTTGATTTTTAAAGGCAAAGACAAAAAGATTTTGACAAGATATAAGAAGACAAATGTGTTTATTACTTCTTGTTTGATTTGCATTATGTTTGTCCAGAAAAGTAAAAGTTTTATCTGATATAAAAACTGAAATACAAACCTCCAGAGCTGAGAAGAAGCTGCAGGGTGTGTCCTCTAGGGGGCAGCACTGGACACTTAGACAAACACTGGATTAGCCTCCGGCCAATGGTGATGCTCAGGAGATTATTCAAACAGCATCTAAAATAAGCTCTCCACTCACTTCTTCACCCAGCGAGTGTAAGTGAGGCACACTTGGTGAGGACTTGAGCCGCCTGTCGCATGCCATGGCAGCGTTCTGCCGGATTCTTCTCCTTCTATCTGGTAAGAAGATTATTGACTTTATGGTGGAGCTTCCAGTAATGAAAGGCTGAGGCTTGGAAAAGTTGTTTTAACAACAGTGAGTTGGGCCAGGTAGCAGGGAGGGGAAGGACTTGTGTTTGCAGAGTGATTCAGGGAAAGTGTTCCTGGTGTTTGTTCTACAACATTTCGAGTCTGAACCTGACGTTTTGGTGTTCATGAGATGTGAGATGAGAGTTTAAAATCAATCATCTGGGTCTTTTTTTTTTTTTACTGTTGTCCTGTTGAATCAACAGCTCTTAGTATAACATTATAACCTCATGAAGGTACGTCTGCTGTGTTTTCATTTTTGCAAGGTTAACACAATCTAACCCAAGCATCATACTGCAAAGAAGAAAGGCGTTTCTATTATTGTGTCCACCCCTGAACATCCCACCGTATATACAGTATATAATAGATAAGACACTGATCTACACTGAACAATCTGTATTTCCCTTTGCAGTGGCTGCAGCCTCCCAGCGGACCAAGCGAGGGTTGCTGGAGCTGGCGGGAGCCATCAAATGCAGCACGGGGAGATCCGCCTTGGCCTACATGATGTACGGATGCTACTGTGGACTGGGGGGTCAAGGCTGGCCCAGAGACCGGGCAGACTGGTAAAGGCACCGGCTTTAATCACACTCTCCGTGTACATTCAGCCTGACACTCCATACGACCCCGCCTATGCATTATGTGATGCCAGAGATAGAATTTAGCCCTCCACTCCACACGCGTACACATGATTTCCCTCCACACCCGCCTCCATCCCGCTTGTGTACACACAGTTTCCGTCTCCCAATGAGTCGACTGAACCGCAAATGCTGTGCGACGGGATGGAAGGAGGCGGATGATGTCCAAATTCAGCAGACTCACATGCTCCAATGGGTGCTTCAAAATAGGTCCCGAGAATTCCACACCCAAATCCTAATTGCCGTTTTCCTCTTGTTTCCTCCTCCTCCTCCGCCACAAGGCGTCGAAACCCCCTCAGACCACTCAACGTCTAACTATCTGTTGTGAAAACCACACATCGCCGTGACGACCCACCTACCGCTTCCCTGACCCGGCCCTGCCTTTAGTAAACTGTCCATCTCTCTGCATGTAGGTGCTGCCACAGACACGACTGCTGTTATGGAATCGCAGAACGCTACGGCTGCCAAACCAAAACACACCAGTATCAGTGGACGTGTGAGGACAGGACAGCTGAGTGTGGTATTGTGATTTAAAGCTTTTCTATTTAATGCATGGATGGACAAGCCTCCTGGGCATAGGGGGGGAGGGGGGCGCCCCTAGTGGACACAGCTTCTTCTCAGCTCTGGAAGACCAGTTTGCATTTCAGTTTTATGTCAGATAAAACTTTTACTTTTCTGGACAAACATAATGCAAATCAAACAGGAAGTAAGAAACACCTTTGTGTTCTTATATCTTAGAAAAAAGAGACTCTTACTGGACCATCTTACAGTCACTCTGGCTCATAATTTTGAGGGTTTTTTTATATGTATATATATAAAACTTTCTAATTGTCCTATATTGTCCTATATATATCCTATATACTACTATATATTGTCATACTTCAAGACACCCAACCAGGAAGTACGACGGGGCCACTGCAGGAAAAAAGTGAAAGCTACCGTTAGCATCTTAGCCCAATTTCCCGATGAAATAAACACGCATGAGATGACAATTTGGCCTCATAAATAAAACCAACAATAACCACCCTGAGGACCTTAACAAGGCGTTGTGATATATGAATAAGAACTAAGCAGCTGAGAGGTGCTGGGGCCCACTGTCTCATAGTCTCCCCATGTACACTGTTAAGACTTCCACTGCTTTCCCCTTTTTTTAAGTGTTTGCACATGTGAATATGAGGCTTGGTTGTAACCCATCATGAAGGGTAAACCTGCGAGGGAGACAGGCTGTGTGGGATCCACAAATATCCATGAAAACAGTAGGCAGGCGGTTAATTGGAGGGGAACGACCGGATGCTTTTAAAACATATATTTACTGAAATGTTAAGCCCCCATAAACCACAGTCATTCCTGCACATAAATAGCAACGGACTTAATGAGGTTTGACCATTTAATTACCAAAAGGGGTGGATTGTTTATGATATTCTTTAAATAAATACGTGTAAAATGAATTAATAACAACTACGGTGCGGTTGCCAGATGTCATTTTCATAGAGTCTGAAGCAAATTAAGAGGCAAAAATGAATCCAGCTGGACTTGTGTGTGAGACTTTGAAAGTGACAGAAGAACTAATTAAACGCTGTTAATGAGAAAAACCTCCTCTTGTCACTGATAGGAGATCTGTGTTCTTCTTTGCAGATGATTTGAAGGACAAATGTGAAAAGCTGCTGTGCAAGTGCGACCGAAACGCTGCCAGATGTTTGAGAAAAGCACCTTTCATCCGGAAATATGCCCTCTGGCCAGATTTCCTCTGTGGGCACGATCACCCGATGTGTAATATTTACTGACGTGAGAAATGCGTGTCCCGCGTGCCTTTTGTAAATATCGCAGTGATAATTGTAATGGCATATTTGGCTTTTATCGTGTTGTTGAATCAGGAAAGAACATGAGTATTAGGAGGTAATGAAACAATGTTTTTACAGTCTTTTATACTGCTGTTTTAATTAAAAATACTATTAAAAGAGTGTGTGAACACCTTTCTTCTCACACACACAGTAGATCCACACAATGAAACCTGAGTCCATCAGATAGCCGGTCCTCTAACAGTACTTTAGTTTATTTGAGAGTGCAGACGGGGCATTGCCCGCCTTATAACTCTGAAGTCGACTCCCTGCGCTTTGGGTTTGTTTCTGGGGGATGTTTGGGGGGAAAAGCTGTGAGGTTTCTATTCTAAACTCTGCCGTGAGACTCTCTTTCCGCCAAAAGCCACGTATAAAATCTATCAGCTGCATTGTCAGACTGCATTGTGGTGTTTCGGCCAGCTGAAAACGTTCCTGGAAAATATGTGGGACAAGTCTACTTCATTTCCATTTCGTTCTGTTTGAAGTCTATAATACAGTGAGAGTCAATGAACAGCTGTTGAGCATTCACAGAGACCTTTAAAGGCAGATTAGGACCACGTGTGATCTCATTGGCTGCTTGGTCTTTTCATCACAGCATTGTGGGATATCTTTACGGAGAAAATAGTGCCAATCAAACCAGGGACCCTTCTCATTTCTCTAGTATGTCTCCTCCAGCGTGTGATGGATTAATAGAGGCTGGAATAATCCCAACAAATGGTTCTGTTCCTTTTTGTGTTCGTTAATCGTAGTTATCACCTCGTTAAGGTCTGCTCTAACCCGGCACTCACAGCTGACATTTCACCTCCATAGAACTTGTGTTTGTATCATCCAACTCTAATCATGTGATATGATGTTCACAAACAGCAGCAAATGATCATATAAGGACAGGAATATAGGAATAAAGGATGTATTAAGTGAAGTCTGGTATTGGACTGTAGATGGAGCCATATTCTACTAAACTCGAAGCACAGGAACGAGGCATTTATGAGCCAACAAAGAGAGTTTTCACTCAATAACAATCACTGATGATGTGGATTTGCACTAAACACATGTCATGCATCCTATCCTGGTAAGCTCTAATTGACTCTGGGGTTAACGTGCAGTAAATCACTCATTCTGCTCCCATGCATTTGGTTTTTGGGTTTGGTTTGGGAACCTCCTCCAGATTGAATTAGCGAAAGTCAAAACCTCCATTTCCCCTCTGACACCCACCAAAACGATCAGACATCGCCGCCGAGGCTATAATCACAGTAAACACAGTCCTCCCAGATGTCGCTGCTGGGCTGAACTCTTCCACTCCTGCAGCCTCGGCCCTCCGTTTCACACGGGAAACACAGCGTCTTTGTTGGGACGAGGGCAGCGCTCGAGTGTGGCCTGAAACGGGAGATGATGCCGTCCGCCGTGGTGCAGTGTCCGAAGTCCAGGACTGGAAATAAGTATCTGGGTCATGGCCCACAAACACTTGCCCGATTGTGTCCAAACCTTCAGCGGGCTTGAGCTCTGATGTGATGGAAGTCATTCACCTCCAATCCAAGAGGATCTACCTCTAATCTGAAACATGTCATGCAATTAAGGCAATTAAAGTGTTTGGCATGCATTTTTATTTACAGAATTTACATGAATGCATCATGCAAATGCCCTTTCACTGAGTACACTAGCTGTTTGAGTTCACACGATCAGAAAGTGGGAAAAAAAGTGCTTCAGACTTGCAGAATCCTCATCCGATGGTGTAACAAAAATCTCACTGATTCCTAGTGTGTCATCGGTTTATACGGTTTCCTACCTGCTTTATTCAAATCACATGTTCTCAAGTCTGTTTCACATTATTTGTATGTTTTTTTCATTATATTATATTCATAAATTACTCTGTCTGTATCTGTACGAATGCTTTGATGGGCTGCAGTCCATTTCCTGTGTGAATCACCATGACTTCAGAGTGTTACTGGCCACACAAACAAGGAAATCAATGTGTTTGTGCAGCCAACAGCAGATCTGGACCTGCTGCCAATATATATATCCAGACTCCTATTTTAGTCGCCTCTTTGTGTTTTTCTTTGACTCGGTTTTATTACTGGAAACATTACATAAGAAATAACAAAGAAAGTCAAAGGTGGAAAATGCTGGTATGAATGCTCAGGACCGAAGGTCTCGTCATTTATATTTAAATGTGCATAAAGGTGTTTTAAAAGTATAATAATGTAACGGTATCTATAAATATTCACTCTCCAAGTGTGCATGTATAATAATAATAACTTTTCCTGCTTTTGGTCATATGCTTGTACTGACTGTATTGTAAATGCATCATACACACTCGGTTTACTCCGTTCATGTACTTATTTTCAGCCCAACCAGGATGTTTTTTCCTAAACCTCTTTAAGAAAACTATCTGCAGCTGTTACCATTACTTTGATGCCTAAACAGCAACAACAACAACTACGACTGTTTCATAGTAACACAGTGTATGAATAAACATGTACTATAATGATTATATATTATATTATAATATAAGAAATCTAGACC
The DNA here is from genome assembly GCA_029853015.1 of Chelidonichthys spinosus. Taxonomy (NCBI): domain Eukaryota; kingdom Metazoa; phylum Chordata; class Actinopteri; order Perciformes; family Triglidae; genus Chelidonichthys; species Chelidonichthys spinosus. Next base: position 18,721,505 of record CM056839.1, on the reverse strand, counting down.
TGTATTTAGTGCTGATATACAACATTGTTTTACACAGAATGATGACTTAAATGACTTCATATGAGCTGTTTAAACAAGGAAGTAGTCAGAAAAGCATGAGAAACATAGGAAATACAAACAGTGTCAAACATTCTGAAAGGAAGTTGGAGAAGTTAAAGTTTTGCTTGCAGTGACCCCATCTGGCCAGTTAGCTCCAGCTTTGTTTTGCTTAGGGCTGCACATTTCCTGCATCGTGTTGTTTCCTAATTGGAAGGGCAGATCTGATGCTTCTTTCTTTCTTTTTTTAACTAGCTTGGAGAAATAGATTCAGGAGGATGCAAACACCACACAGCCCCCACTTGCACCCTCAAAAACAGGGAAGCAAAAGTTTGATCATTAAAACGCAAGGAATGCAGACACTTATTGTTGCTAAATCTGGTTTAAATAGCAGCTGTGAAACCCAAAGCTATTTAGAAGGGTGCTGATAACTGCTTCCCTAGGAGGAAATAATGTGACACACTCATTTTCCACGTATGTGTCATGTGCTTACGTAGGTATATATTATGGTAAGCATTCTTTTCTCTAGATCTGTTTGGCCAACAACTGAATAATAATATCTTGCGAAGGTTGATTTATTTTGAAATATTTGACCTTGTTTATTGTCTCACCATCTGTCAGTCAACTATGGAAAGCTGAATGGCAGCGAATCACTGAGATTTCCTTGCTATTCACAAGAAATGACAGGTTACCATGGAAATGAGCTGCTGGTTCTGCAGCATGAGCTCACTAGATGTCAACCACGATAGCCTTGATGCATACAAATCATTTTTTGGGCTCAGGTAAAAAAAAACAACAGATTTTTGCACCATCACCATGAATAAACTTCAGAACCAGCTGGTTTGTGTGTTAAACGCAGCATTTCATCTCACCGTGATGTCAAACGCTGACTAAGCTTGATGTAAAACTCCAGCAGCAGCAGCAGCTTCCAGTTGTTTCCTTCCTATCGTCATGCATCAGTTCACAACGGGTCACTCCAACAGATGGGACCTGATGATACGCTGCAGCGTGAACCAGAAATGAATCATTGATGCTGCAGCATGGAGCGTTACCCGGGAAACTAATCTGATTAGTGGCGGCTGAGTATGCATGATTCTAGTGAAATTACAACAATGTGATGTGAAAATGTGTTTTCAGAGAAAAAACACCGTTCAATCCTGATGGTTTGTTTCTGAATACAGGCTGTGTTTCCTCAGGGAGTTGTATTTAGATCTACTGTAAAATACAATTTTAAAAAATCAGGAACTTTTTACAATACGTGACTAAGATTATTATCTCATTATTTGTAAAAATGAAAAGGTGAGGTCCACAGCGCCTCCGGTGGAGCTGCTGTTGCACCACAGCTGACTTCTTCTTTTTCTTTTTATTACTGTACTGCATGTATTGATATGGAGGATATGTGTGACTGATAACAGGCCGCAAACAAATGCGTATGAACGTAAGTACATCAGCTGAAATGGAATTAGGACAGACTTTTCCACAGTGGTGCAGAACAACACACAGCGAGATAAACAAACCTGCTGAACCAGTTGGAGTCTCTCACACAAAAGGCACGGACGGGGTTCGAACCCGCGATCTTCGGTTTACGAGACCGACGCCTTACCACTTGGCCACCGCGCCTGCGCTGACCATGCCGTCACAGTGTTTTTTATACTAATGTGTTACGCGCTATTGATTCGGGCTCAAAGGACAGGAACTGTAGTCCTTTTAGATCGAGCCTCGCCTTCCTCACATAAACCAAATGAGCCGCTGTGATAATGCTATTCCTAGCAATGCATTTGTGTTATTTAGCCACAAGGTGGCGCTGTTATCCTCCACGTGTGGACAACATGCTTCTTATCCTTTGCAGATTTCTGCAAGCAGAGGTCTCTACTCCCCTCCTACTTCCTGTGTTAACAAAGATGCACAAAAAAGGCGAGAGCTCTCTCTTTATATTCTTAATTCTTTTGTTTATCAACTGACTGCTCAGTCGCTATAGCCAATTTACTCGACCTATACTTAATTTATAGGCCTATATAAAAAAAAAACAGACAAGTAAGGCTCCCTACGTGTAATGAGTACACCCACAGCAATACAAAAGTGTACAATGGGACAGACAGAGTAACCGTTGAGCAAGGATAAGTCACTGCAGCATTGTGCTCAGCAAATTCCAAACGCAGAAAATGTGCTAACTTGAGAATCCGGTCAAAAGTTCATGTCGGTGGGAACTCATGACAATCTCCCCATTAGATTTGAACAACTACTAGGCTGATAGTGGACGGAAGGTCAAGGAGGTCACCGTGAGAAGCTTCTGTGTGACCTTAATATCCGAATGCTGTGCATTACCCTTAATATATCTGATTCCTGCATCAGCACCGAACAGATTGAGATTGAACCTGCATAGCTAATAACTCTGAGAACCAGTGGGCTACTTGTAATTCTTCTCTAAGCAATACAATATGCATGAAGCCAGACTGCAGCTTTTCACTGTCTCTCTTTTTAAAACATCAAAGATGAATGCTCGCCTGAGGGGATTTTTTTTGGGGGGGGAAAGGGGGGAGGGGGGGGATCAGATATCCTAGAGGGTGTTTAAAAAATGAATAAGACTCAATCTATTGGGAATGAGTTAGCCGTGAAAATCACAGATGTGGAGTGTTCACCTTGACCCGCTTTTAGCAAGTGTCAGCTCCACAGACCAACAGAGGGGGCCTCTCTTGAATTAACCACATAGGTAGATTTAATTCACAGCACCTTGAAATTTGACTTTTTGTTTTTTGTCTTGCTGTGCTTTATTGTTCCATTTAGAGTTATGTTTATTGCATCCATTAGCGAGTGATGCTAATTTGCAGATATATGCTACAAGTCCTGAGGTTTTGGGGAGAAATGTGAACGCTGTAATCCTACAGGGAATGATTATTCTTTTCTCTGTTATTTAGGATTTAGCGTCTTCATGCCTTTAAGATGAAGAAAAAAGTAATCATCTTAAAGGCAAGTTCCGTGATAAAACAAGATAAGCATCGCTGAGCTAATCTTGAGTGATTTTAAATCGCTGGAGGTGCTTATAGTTTATTTATCCCACATTAAATTGATTATTTTAAAAGCTGTTTTTTTTTTTGTCATAAACCCCTCCAACATAACAACCTTAGAGATGCAGTATGCTCCAGTCAGAGATCACATGGATCTGGGGCTTTTTTGTTGTTGTTCATGTGGGGAACACCAAGCAGCTCACTCCCTGAGAGAATAAAGAGTATTACTGTAGCAATCTATTTAATTATTTATCCGGCTATTGCTTTGAGAAATCATCTTATTTTGCTGTGCCTGTGCAGGAATACCCCTGTGCCCTGAATGCGAGAATATTTATATATTATTGTTGAACAGACACTGTTTTCTTCACAGTTTAATCTTTTCTCAAGAGTGAGACTACATTTATTTTATGTCTATTTATTTGATAACTGACCAGCAAAAATGATATGCTGCACTAAAATAGCGACCTTTATTTTCCCCTAAGCATCTTAGCCTCCACTTCGAGTGTCTTTATTGAGCTAATGAGGAAATGAGCATGACTTTGCACGTGTTTCGTAGCTCATAACATGACATCATCATCAGCGGAACTCAGAACTTGGCCAGCCCTGTGTGACGTCACCTCAGCAGATAGTCCTCTAAATCAGATCACGAGATAGTTATGTACATTAATTTAAAAAATATATTATTAGTTGCTGTAATCATTTACATTTCAGCCGCCAGCTAATTTAATTAAACGTCGACTTTTTTTTAGCTGGTTAACGTTGCCTGGCAACCGTCCCTGGCTGAATTTTTCGGCAAGTAATACCCAGTCAAGCTACGAATCGTCGTTTTCACACTTCGGCTTTTGTAAATATTAAATAACATCCAGTTAGTCAACGTCAGAGGCTCCGGTAAGCGGATTTTTTTTCAGTTTACTTTGGACATGAGTGTTTTTGACCTGTTTCCGGTCTTTGTGCTTATGGCGTCATACCTAGCTACGTTACGTAACAACTTTCGAGTTTAAAACGTTTACGCTCAAATTTTCTTTCGGCAAGAAAGCGAAAACGTTTACGGGTATTTCTCATATGTCTACGTATATTTTGTGTAGCTATAGCCGAGGGTTGTGTATAGCTAGCTAACGAGTTCTGCATTGTTAGCTAGCTACTACAGTAACGTTACAATAACCGTTCCCGACCGTTACTCCTTTTAAACTACCTTACAACAGACGACCATTCAAGCTATGACTATCGAAATTAAGTCGACTATTTTAAGATACTGTTTTAGTTTTTTTTAAGAAACCACACAACTTGAAAGAACCAAATGCTAAGATAATGCTAATGTTTAGCTAAAGGCTCACGCTAGCATGATTTCACCTTGACATGTTTCTTTAAAATGTTAGGGTTAAACTATTTAAACTACTAATACTATTTATTTAAATAGACTGGGATTCTGTTCGAGGAAATAATTTTCTGTATACAGTAGCCAACTATCTTAATTAAAAACAAGGATTACATTAAAACAAATGCACAAAAAACATTGTTATGATACTGATCATCCATCTGAATAACATATTGAGGCTAACTTATAGTTTCATATCATTGAAGTTATTTACAAGTTTCAGATAGTTCCTTCCTTTGGACATATCTTGCTGTTTATTTTACTCCTGCTAGTCTTTTGCAACTTGCTTAATTTGTCAAAATATAATGTTCAATATCAATTCAACTGCATGTTTGTACAGAGCGCTGTCAAGTAATTAAAAAAAATATGGAAGTAAAATGTGTTTAAATGCATCACAATCCAGACAAATGCAAGTGGCAGCCAAACACCGTGGGTCTTAGCCGGTGCAGCGTGAGGAGAAAATTGGTCATTGTGAGAAGGGTATGCTGGATCTGACCCCGGCTACAAGCAGACATGCGAGTGTGAAATCCAGTTGAAAGGTAAGCAGCTGATAAAGCTACATAACAAAAGCAATATCATCTCTCCCCCTCTCACCAAAATGTCTTTTCATACATTTTTTTTTCTCCCTTGCTTTGCGTTCATCTCCTCATTCATTGGTTTATTCCCACAGCTTCATACACAGATACATGTAAGCTCATAAAATATCACTTTCTGACGCAGTAAACTGAAAAGCCTTTGGCGCTGAAATGTGCGGCGTCTAAAGAACTGATCTGATTTGACTCAGCACTGCTTAATTTATGTTTTTCTGATGCCTAATGTGTACGTAGCAATTAGGTGCACATCACTCATGCCTGTTGGGTCTGTTACCATAGCTACAATACGATTGTGCAGACAATCATCTGGTCCTTGTTTCCTCCAATAGGGTCGCACGCCTGAAGCTGCAATATAAAGTAAAGATGCTCATCTTTCAGCAACACACTAGTAAGAATCAGAAACAGGTTTATGAGAATGAGAAAGTATTGCAGAGTGGCAGGCAGGGGACTGCGCCCAGTCATGGCGGACCACAGAAACAAGATCCGACGAGCCACACAGCAGGAGAGGAAGGTGAGAGCATCTACCATTTTGAAATTCAACTCCTCTTATTGTTCATTGAAAGAGTTTGCCGGAACAAACCACTGGCAGTAAACAAGATACGCCTTTGCATTCAGGCTTTGGACGCAATGACGAGGAACAAAAAGGAAGTGTCACTTTAAATGAAATGCATTAGTTGGATGAATGCAGCCAGGCAGTCTGCTTATAATTATACATGTAGTCCGAGGCTGCTCAGGTCACATGTAGATTCAATGGGTGAAATCAAAGAATTCCAGTTGAGCGTTGCTGTAAAGGAGGGTTGTATTTGTTGTTTTTTTTACCGTAACATATGGAGGAATAGCTGGAAATATGTGCGTGTTCTGAATTATCAGACTCTGCCATAAATTAATATACAAATTGGAAAGTAGTTGTACAGATGTGGCCTGAATCAAAGAGAGCTCCAAATTCCCTCAATCACAACATCTGAGGAAAAGATGTGTTCAGGGACAATCGTGGAGGAGCTTTGAGACCATGCTTGTTGAAATCAAAGGCCTGAGAGCTGAAATAATTTTTTTTTGCAGGCTATCTGTATCCTTTTGAGAAAAATAAATGTGGTCAGTTAATCTGCGGCTTGGAGAAGGACAACAGCCAATGCAGCATGTTCAAGCTGCCCCCCTACTGGGCGGCCCATGAGCCTGTCGATATGGTGGTTTGATGTTGGATGGAAAATAAGAACCCCCCACAACAAACAGAGAGGGCTGGAACAGAGAGACTGGAACAGAGAAGAGAGGGTAGAAAGGGAAGAACCATCGACAGATGGACTCTGTTGTGATTAAAGATGGCGGCAGTCTTTACTGCAGACTACGAAGGACTATACTCGATCCATAGAAAAGCGGTGGGAGTAGTCTGCGATTCAACACAACAATACCAAGAACCACACAGTAAGGTAAACCAGCAGGTACGATGTCTGCTTTTGAAAACTACGGTTACCAGTAACTTCTCATTGTGTTGTGTATCGTTCTATTATGTCTGTTATCGTTTTTCACGTCAGTGCCACACTGGTTTTGTTGTGTCCTCCCTCTCGTCAAAACCGAAGCACATCATTTGATTTGACCAGTGAATGTGCATCCCATGGCCAGACTACTGAAGACCCCGATAGACCAAACGCTTAAATGATTTTTTTTTTTGTCAAGCTAACAGATGTCTGACGATGTACTTTTACCATTTGGTACACGGTTATGGATGTATGTCTTTGTATTATATCGCCATAGGAAATATGGGCCATTTTAATCAGATTTTTTTTCCTTTCTTGTGCCGCTCTGTGAACTATAATATCCAGCAAAAATAAACTCAAGTCTGAAAATTGCTCAATCCTCTGTGCCTAATCCACTCCAAGGCTTGTTAGTCATGATATATTCAGTCAGGACAAAGGACATCAGCAGGACTCCAGAATATATTTTCCGACAGACTTCTGATATTATTACTCTTTCATTTCAGGATTTAAAACAGACATTGAATAGCTTGAATGTGCCCGACACATTTTTATTAAATCCTTCTTATCTATAATAACTTGGTTAATCATATCAACGGTTTCTAGTGTCTCACTTTAGCCCATACGCCCTGTGTGTGTGTTTTAGTTTTGAGGGCTTTGAAGGATATCTTGTCTTGTTTGTTGTTTCTTTTGTTCTTCTTAACTTTTATTGAATTCTTTGAAAACAGCCACTTTTTGGGGGGAAAAAAATATTGAAATCTCTATTGTGTGCACTCAGAATGGGAGCATTCATTTACACATCTTAATGGGCTTTTGTTCATCAGAGAGTCTTCAACAGAGATAAGCCTATTTCAGCCAAGGCCTACTAGGGAGTCTAAATCCACACTGACAGGTGGAACAAAAGACAACTGAAAGGACTGAATTGGGAAACATGAAGTTGTCCTCTGGTAACACTTCAATGCAGCAGGACGTTTCAACATCCAACAATATTTTAAAACATCTTTATGATTCCCAAAAAGAACCTGAAATAATTTGCACATATGAACATCTTTCTTTAGAGGCTATCATTAGAATAATTCTTAACAAACACCTTTGTATTTTTCTGTAATCATAAAATTAATGTAACACATGGATCCCACACATTCACATAACTCTCATAAAAGCATTTGAAATTCTGATGCAAAATGCTACTTGTACACAAGCTTATTGGGTTTTATAAATATCCATGGCTGGTTCATGCAGTCAACGTCCTCTATTGTTCCTCTGTCTGCTGAGCAGCTCCACTGGGCCAGTTGCTGAAGGGCTTCTTGTTTGGAGTTGCTGGGGAAAGGAAAAGTATTCTCATTCACACTCCCCACCCGGCCATTTCTAACTGTTCAAAGATTTACATTCACAAACCCTCTGGTCACGACCTCCGACCTTACTGCAGTTTGTTGTAAAAATGTTTGTGAAGTTCGATTTTTAATGCACATAGAAGTCAAAGACAGTATAATTTCATATGGTCAAACAAAGAGAAAAAAAAGCTTATGTTTCTCCTTCATTTCAGCGTCATAGTTCATAGAATGGATGAATGCACTGTTAAAGCTGTTATTATAATTCAAGTCTGTGCTGAAAAAGTTATATCAAATGTATGTCTATGTATGTATAAGATCCACAACATCCTGTAACCTTCCCTCGATGGTTAATGATGAAAACGCCTGAATATTCTGAAGTTTTGACACCAAACAAAGACGTGGAGGCAGTTCATGAGTAGTTCAAGGTGATCCATGGACTTCAGTAGATGCCTTGTAGGCCACAGGGGGGGGAAGCCTTGGAAGAGATAAAAGCTTACATATGAGTGGGCCTAGACAACACGGACACACACAGTCTGATATATTTGCATATTTGTCTGCTTTACTTGCGTATATCATTAGTGATGTAACCTTGAACCTCTGGGTATGAGAAGTCTATCAGCATCAGACTACTCATGTTCAGGGCTGACTGATGTTTAATCACATCAGGCCTTGTGAGCCGCGTGCGTTGTGAAGCTGTTTATACCCTGCGTTGTAGTTTCCAAAGTCCACTTCTTCTTTTGATTAACGAGAAAACTAGCTGTCGGTGGAGGGACTGATCTGAACACCCACACCAGCTGTCTGCAGCACCCATTGGTGTGTTCGTTTCTCTGATTCCTCTTCATCATTACTGCCCTCGTTTTGATCACGCCAGGTTCTGACCGTCGTTTTGATGCTTTAAAAAAGCACTGGCTGATAAATGAGCATTACTCTAGCTAGCAGAAATGATGAGAGGTGGCTCTGAAAACCTTAACTAGATATCAGATTTGCCTGCTAAACAAAACTGTCATGCAATTGAATCATCCTGGGTGTTGTTGGGGTTGATTATTTCCATAATTGTGAATGTTTTTCACTGCAATAGTATCTCACAATGTTGCAAATGGGATATAAAAAAGGAGCATTTTCAATCCATCGTGTTCAGAAAGCCCCTTTTGGGAAAACTGCTTCAGTCGAGGGCACCGTGCTCAAATTATGAAGTAGACTTTTAGAATTCATACAATAGTTCTCAATTCTGAAACTCTTCTTACTCTTCTTCTTCTTCTTCTTCTTCTTCAGGAACAAATGGATGGCAAAGACAAACTGTCATGGCGACGTTCTGCTTTGGCCAAGCCTTCTGTCACGGCGATGAGAGGCACGCTAGCATTGCTGCAGCCCGATGTGTTGAATAGTTATGCAATGGGATCCTCAGTGAATGGATGTACTGCGGGAGGACGTGTAAGGAAGACAATCAAACTCAAGGTAAAACATGTTCACTTGCATATTAATCAGCATCTTCTCTGTCATCTTCATGTCGCATTAGAGGGCCATAATAACTTTGCAAAGAATCTCAAGTGGAAGAAATCGTATATATCTGTGTGAGAACGTTGAAAATCACAACAATAATATAAATACAGTAGATTGTCAGAGAAAAAGATCAATGCTATAAAGAAGAGCGAGCATCAGGATGCTTAAGTTGGTGCTGGCCAAAATCAATTTTGCCTCGAGGAAGCTGAAGTGTGTTGGGTCTTTTTCATCTTTTATCTTGCCGGCATAAATATTGTAAGCACTGTGTTCTCTGCACACTTTAACAGGCTTCTAGGTTTGAGCAGGTAATTCGGGTGATATGATGAGACAGAGTGTGAAATATACAGTCCTGCTGTTTCTCGTGCTCCCAAATGGTTTGATGTAATTACCAAATCAAATGCGTTTATGTTTCTATGATGTCTCGCTAGCCTTTCATCTTAGACTCAGTAAAACCGCGTGAGTGCTCAGTGATTGCGTGCCTTGAAAGCATGAAAATTAACAACTGCCTTTTGTTTTATTGCTGCGCCGGGTCCATCCTTTAGACTCTGTCCTGTAAAGTTGAGCGATGACACGATCAAGTTGGAGTGAAACATGGTTGCATTGTTTAATCTGTTTAAAAGCATCTACTCGTTACAACCGACGTATGAAGCCACGTCAGTGAAAATAAAGATTTTAATTCGGTCTAATGGTGTAAAGTGGCATGTTAACGGCCCATTTCAGCCCACGTGACCCATGCAAAGTAATCTAGTGCAGTTCCAGGGTCGGAATGAAAACCTGCAAACACTTTCTGCTTTGAACACATTTGCAATAATGAAATGGCAAATGTGCACCTTATATTTCCTGAACGTCGTACTAGAAGCCGTGAGCAGTCCTGATTATGGAAATGGTATGACTAATAGTACAAAATCGTATTGTTTATAGCCTGTAAACAATATACACACAAGACTGTTTATAGGCTACTTGTGACCTGTATTGAACGCTTACAGTGGGGGTTGAGATTAATATGTTCAATGTATTTATTATTTTTTCTGGGGGTTAAAATATAAAATATTCTTATAGTTATCACTTGAATGTCGAGATATATTTCAGCGGATTGTCAGCTTTGAAAGGCTCATTTTAAAGATGTGAATTTGAATTGTTGAGAGAGAGAGGGAACACATGTAGCAGAAGTAAGCCGTGTGCAGTGTGCGTAGTGAACGGGGGAGGCGCTGTGGAGCCTCTGCTCTGCTGTGTGAGAGCCTCAGCTCCGCACAGACACCGAGAGACAGTCATGGAGAGGTGGAGAGCGGACTGTTTTCTTTGTTATTTTTAAAGTCTTGCAATTCGCAACTATGACACCGCCGGCGGCGTATTGTGCCGGTCCAAACGCCCGATGCACTCGAAAGCAGCAAGAAGATTTCCACCGGTTAAGTATGTATCACTTTTTCTCCCCTCCCTCTCCTACCCTCTTCCACCAGCTCAGATTGGGATTGCGGTAGTCGGGGAGATATGTGCCATCGTTTTTGTTGCTGCTTGTAAATCTATTCGCAAATTGGCGTGGGATTCCCTCCGTGCTCTCTGACGGCCGGGGAAATGTTTGCGATCCTCCTGTTGTTATTTAGTTTAGCAGCTGTTGGCGGAGGCAGTGCGGATATTAATAGGTGAATAGTGTGACAAAGTTGTGCACTTGTCGGTCGGCTGCTGAAAGGCCTGGCTCCGTATGTGTGTGTTCGTGTGTGTGTGTTCGTGTGTGTGTGTGTGTGTACACGGGAGTTTGTTTCTGGCTCCCCTCCCCCACTCTCTCCGCCGCTGTTCGGCTCGTTCTGGAGAGGCCAAGACATGAATGTGATGAGAGGCTCACTTCAAACGGAACAAACGGATCCGGTTTGAGGGGATAAAAGGCACGTTTAGTTGACCGGACCCGGCTGTGCGCGCGGCTGAGTCCACCTTTTCAGAATGCAACCCCCGTCAAAGCACGCGCACACACACCTGTGACCGCAGAACCGTTTCATGTCGGTATTAATGCGCTAAGCGAGCACGTCACATGCCGATTCATCCTCGCGCACAGGTAGCTAGGTGACTGCTAGTTTGACCAGAATGCTCGTGCGTCGATGAGCCACGCTTTTCATCAAAGAGCCCCCATTTGTTTCTGCTTATAACGTTTAGTCCAGCACACCTGACCTTATGCACTAGTGCACGTGGTGCTCACACTCCACGATTGTGCAGAGGTCAAGGCAGTGTTGCCAATTTTGTCTTTACTGTCTTTGTTGAATCAGAAAAAAAACAACAGATTTGTGTCTGTATTGGACAAGACAAGAGAGAGTGGGTGTGCCCTAAAGGGAACGTTATAGCAACCATTAAAAAAATATTTCTTTTGAAATCGCAGCTAGAATAACCCTCGCTGTCAGCTGTGTGTGAATCTGAATGATTAATCCACTTTTATCAAGATTCATTTTTAATCCCAAAACCGTAATTACAGTTAACAAGTGAACAGAGCTATAAATAGGATTTTGATTGGTCGGAGTCTTTACTGGTCACCATTATTTTGTCCTGTCCTCATCCGTCAAGAATTGGGCTGCTGCATGAATTTAAACAGTCAGAGAAATTGGCTCTCTTTTTTTTTCTTTTTTTTTTTTTCCTCCACGCTTTGGCTCCATCAGGGAATCAGCTCTAAAATGGTTTCTGACACTGTATCTGGGAAGCTTAATCATGAGCTGTGTGTGCAGTCCAAAGAGGGGAGATATACGCTCTACCACTGTGTCTTCGCTCAGCAAGAAAGCTCAGGGGTGTACAGGACGTGTCCTTGAAGAAGACATTAAATCTCTTAAAATCCTTAGGTACGCTGGTCTGCAGCTGACCATGCACCGCGATATCAGGGGGGTGACATAAGGAGAGAACATGATTAAGGGATCAATAAAGTATCTGCTCATATCAGCTAATAGAGTTCATCCTGTAAATCTCAAGTGAATTTATCATTGAGACCATACAGTAATGCTTATTTGGAGTAGCTGTAATATAACGTAATTTATAAGTGCATATGCATATAAATCGGGATATTACCGCAAACATTAACATCACGCCATATTCGTACCGCTACCTAGTAGATAGCTGCCTTCGGGGCCAGACAGCGCTGAACTGAAGCCATGATTCTTGGCTCGGATTACCACAACACTCCCACATAACTCTGAATGTGACTCAGTACGGCACAATTATAGACCATCAAAACACTTTATAGACTATCAAGCCACATTATGAGCCAGATGACTTTGGCTTTGCAGATGTAATGATAAACACGTGGTTACAGATCAAGGATCAAGTGCATGACATTCTGTTTCAGTGTATCCTTGTATATCCTTTTGAATAGATCTCATAAATTCTTCTATTGTGTTCGTTCCCTATTTCAAATGTAAGTTTACTGTACTGTAGTTGCAAAATAATGTAATAATTAAATCCTCATACCGGAGTATGAACAGCAGACATCACCAACCTACCATATAAAAAGATGAACCAGTAGCTACTCACTGTTTTTTTTTAGAGCTTTACAGTAGCTTGTCTCACAAGTCTGCTGATTTTCTGCAGAATTTGCATTAATTTTAATGTTCAGCTGGCAACTGGCCACATGATGAGTTTTTCATGAAAATCGAATAAATATGTAAACTGTGCAAAATTGCAAAAATTCCCTGTGAGGGATTAGTCCTCTTTCAACCACGCGGCTGGCGATTATGGCACATAATAAAAGATCAAGAATATGAATTCACTTATACTTGATTTCCATTTTTTTGGTGCCATAAATGTGAGATTCTCATAGAAGTACCATGTCTAGCACTGCTCACCTGTAACTGTTGTGATAAAGCTGCGTCTCATTCTGTATTTTTCCTCCTTGCAGGAGTTTTTTTGCAGCGGCTTGAGTAGAGGTCTGGATCTAATAGTTGTGCGGTGTGGGCTCTACGGGGACGTGGTTTATGGATGCTGTGACTATGAGCATAAGCGACAAAAGGGACTACATAGCAGACCTGGGAGGCAACTTCACTGAGGATGCTCCGAGACCTCCAGTCCCAGGGGAAGAAGGTGAGCTGGTGTGCAGTGATGGACGGCAGTACAGCAACCCCGGCTTCTCCTCAAAGAACGAGAGCCTCAAGTGCGAGGTGTCCGTGGCGACACCCAGGCGACCTGACTTGGACCTGGGTTATGAGCCCGAGGGGAGCGCTTCCCCGACACCACCCTACTTAAAGTGGGCAGAGTCCCTTCACTCCCTCCTGGACGACCAAGATGGCATCCATCTGTTTAGGACGTTCCTCAAGCAGGAGGAGTGTGCAGATATGTTGGATTTCTGGTTCGCATGCAGTGGCTTCCGCAAACTTGAAGCTCATGAGGGAAACGAGGAGAAGAAGGTCAAATTGGCAAAAGCTATCTATAAGAAATACATCCTGGACAACAATGGGATTGTTTCCCGACAGATTAAACCAGCTACCAAGTCCTTTATCAAGGACTGCGTCACAAAGCTTCACATTGATCCTGCCATGTTCGACCAGGCTCAGACCGAGATACAGACTATGATTGAGGAGAACACCTATCCTTTATTTCTCAAATCGGACATCTATTTGGAATATACGAGGACAGGAGGAGAGAGCCCGAAGCTATACAGCGATCAGAGCTCCGTTTCTGGGAATGGCAAGGGGCTGTCGGGTTATTTACCGACTTTGAACGAAGATGAGGAGTGGAGGTGTGACCAGGAGCCAGATGAACAGCCAGAGTGTGACCCCACACCGAGCAACCGGCTCACTCAGAAGCTGCTACTGGAGACGGCACCGCAGCGCGTCTCCAACGGCGCCAGGCTCCAGGACAGTCAGGAGTACAGGTAAATCCTCCCAGCAATCTAGAAAGCTTCACTTCAGCTCTAACTGCACAGCTTCTTCCCTGCAAACCACTGAATTAGAGATAAACCTGAAACCCCACAATACTATAAACGCTGCTTGAAGTTTGAGATGAAAACAGTCCGAGTAGCACGGGAGACAGCTGAGATGAGAGAGAGATGGTGCATTTACACCTGTGGTGTTGAGGAAATGTCAGCGGCTGCAGAAGTTAACTCGTTAGAAGGTTGAAGTCCTGTTCTTAGTTTTTCTTGTGCAGGTAGTGGGGGATCACATCTTCCCATTGGACGGGGATTTCTATGGAAATAGTTCAACAACATTTGTATTAAAGGGAAGCTTTCTGTCATCTTTGTTCCCCTATTATCTGAATTTTAATCATGCATTTTTAAATCACTGAAATCAAAGACGATGTGCTCCTTAAAGGCGTTTGCTGTGTTTGTGTGCTCAAAACAGCACTTTAAAATAACAGCTTGTGCAATGCCAAATCTGTTGGCAGCCTCATGATTGATGCTGAGAAACACAGGCTTTTTGTCTGTTAGTTTGCATGTCAATGCGTTATTAGAGGATTGTCCCCAGATTTATATTTAGTGTTAAGTGGTTGCTCCTTAAATTTAAAGTTATAACTTGTTTGTCCTGACAATGCCCTTCTTTTTAATCCCAGTGTGCACATACATCAGATGTGAATGTCTCTACTAATTCTTGCATGGGCCAATGAGCAAAAAACCTACTTTATTTTTTTTCACAGTAGGAAAAACACAGGTCTAAATATGTCTAAATTTAGCTGCTTTGGTTTCAGGGTCCTGATATTTTGCATTCTGTCACGCCGTCAAGACACTTGAAGAAATAACGGAGCTATTGTAACACCTATGATGCCTGCTCCTCAGTGAAGTTCAGTTTTATATTACAGCAGTCTGAAGACAACTTGTAAAATACTACTCCTGATGACATTAAAACAAGCTCACTCCAGTTCATAACCGATCTTTTGACAGCAGTGCGACAGCCACCGAAAATTTCTGGCATGCTAGAAATCCATGCGCTGAGGGAATTTAATCAGGTGTTGTGACCCCCCCCTCAAACTGTGTGTCAAATGACAACAGATCTGGCAGAAAATTGGCCCGACTCTAAAAATAGTTGGGGGCGACCAATTCCAGGCTGAAATTGGGTTTAATCCGTACGGTGTCTGCCCGGCTTAATAAACACAGCAGCCGGTAGAATGACACACACTGATTCACTCTGGACGGCTCCAAGTAATCTGACTTCTGATGCTTGTTCACTCGACATTCTCCACACATACTAAGAAATCGTAATCGTGTAACACAAACGAGTCTTTGGAAATCAAAGAGCAACAATGAAAGGTGAAATTAAATAGAAAGTGATTCTTTGCCACCACAATTTACCTAATGCTGATTTAAACTTAAAGCTTATTACATAATATGTTCACATCCTGTGAGGATTAAGGCCACATGCAAAAAAAAAAAACACACATGTTAGGTGTCATCAGTCTGAATAATATGTACACTCACTGTTGCAAAGTAAAACCAAAAGGTTAGAGCTTATTGTGCAGACAGCTAGTTTGCAATAATGTTGGTCCTCACCAGAATAATAAAAAATAACTATTGGTGGACATACTTATATAAAAACACTCTTATATATGAGCTGTACTGCTGCAGCACCAGTGTCACTCACTGGACAGTGTACTGCCCTGTCAGGGTTCACACTGTACTAAAATCAGACCTGGTACACTCTTTTTGTTTCTTTCTATGGTCTAGTCTTGCATTCTTCAGTGTTGGCACTTGGCATGTAGCTTTTTCTGGTTGTACTGAATTTAAGATGGACTTTTTCGTCTTTTGAAAACATAATTCAGGGCAATTTCTATGGGAGAACAGTATTGGCTTGAATCTACTGGAAAATATAAGAGAAACATCGTTTTAATTAGAGTGTGAAACACAGACTTGGGCATATTTTCACATCATTATTTCAGCAATCAAGCATTTGGCTGGAATCAAGAAATACCCGCTTCATTTTTAAAAAGCCTTTTAGCGGCACCCGTTGGGTTTCTATGAAACTAAATTTTACATCAGTTGTGTCTGATGGTGTCTTCAGAGAATGGAAACAACAGACATTAAACAGTCTTTCAGATCAGCTTTTAGGAATCAAATTACTTGAAAGAGAATGACTTATTCATTCATTAATGTTTGGGGAGATTTATTTTTTTGAAACATCTCAGTTTTGTTCTTGTTCACGTAAGACGTGCACTTCAAAGGCAAAATTTCCACGGCTTTGTTATTAAAATGAAAGTTGTTTTTCTCCCTTTGCTGTGATATTTTGAAGGTTCTAAGAATCATGTGTGATGGAATGAAATTGAGACAAACATGGATGAAAAATTGTGTTGCTGATAAAGTGGTTTGTACTCAGAATTAGGAGTCTGGCCTTATTTAGAGAAAGGGAAACTATATATTTTTAATATTTCTTTGGCATTGAGATGAGAGGGACACGGACACGTTAGAGGGAGAGGAAAGGAAATGACCTGGAAGTTTTTGTTACACATGAAGGACAACTGAGGACACCTTGGCCAGTATTTTATGTTTTCTTAAGGTATCGTCTCAGCTGTCTTTCATCAAATGACAGATTTAATTTGTGTTTGCTTTTCCTCAACTTACAAAAACTCCTTTTCTGTACGCTGCACTTTTTTTTTTTGTGTGTTTTGTTTTGTCCCGGCCCCTCAACCAACCTGCCACTGTAATTATTCCCTGTTGCTGAATGTAGATGCTAATGAAAATCAGTTGGTCACAAAGGTTTCATTTTGAACTCTGGGTGCCTCTGCATTCCAAACAGGGAGAAAGCTTCAGGGAATTCCAATTTGAATAAAAAGAGATGATGCCTAACATCTTTAATTCATGTGTACAAAGCCCTGCTGGAAGTGTGTACAGCAGAGTCAATGACGGAGAGTGTAGAAGGTGGACAAATGAAGCTTCCCCGTATATCTGGATGCTTTTGAAGGTGGCGCCTTGCTGTTGTACTCCACCGTTCTATACTCGGGTGGATTTGATGTGCTCTCCAAGGCTGTCGAATATGGTGTGCTTTCTCAGGCTGCAGGTTTCTTTGGATTAAGCCAAAGAGTTGCAGGAAGCGACAGAACCTGGAAGTTTGACAAATCGCAGGCAATAGAATTCGAGGCCGGGTTGAAGAGTGCTGCAGGTGTAAGTGCTGAACCCTGAAATGAGTTCACGCTGTTGCACGTCCAGGTCGCTTCGTCCCAAAGATGTGTTTTTAATGGGTTTTTGGTTAAGGTTAAGACGTGAGAATATTTTGTTCTACAACATGAAATGCATCAGTAAATACATGACTCATGATTACTTGTCTTGACAAAGAAAGTTGGCTAAATGAGACCTCATCGCACCAGCTAGTCCGCCCTCACAGCCTCGTTGTGCATACTCATGTGACCGTGATGTAGTTCATTCATAGTCTGTTAGCTTTTTGCTCCTGGCGATGGCATTCAAGCTTAAAAAATCATAAAAGTAGTTTCCGTTTGTGAAGAAGACGTTGGTTTGCCACAGAGCTTATTTTGCACTAGTAATCCAAAATCTGATGGAAATATACCATCAGATTTTTGTCGAGGGAACCAGGGTGATGATAACTTCTGGGTTGGCTTACAAAAATACTGTTGGCTTCTGGACAGATTTTCTATTACAGCATCGAACCATTCATAATAAAGCAGTGTATGTTGTTGATTTGGGAATACCGAATCCTTTTGAACAATTAGGTCTGTCACATTATGATCTATTCCGGCAAATCTTGTTTTGTTTTCTCAGCATTTCCTGCATTTCTTCATTTCTTCCAGGCCCACACCGTGTCGGGAGCCCATCAATCCTTACTACGTCAACACGGGTTATGCTATGGCTCCAGCCACCAGCGCCAACGACAGTGAGCAGCAGAGTATGTCCAGCGACGCAGACACAATTTCCCTCACCGACAGCAGTGTGTATGTATTTCCATTCCATTTGTATTACGCATATATTTCATGCTTATAGTTGAATGCCGGGTCATAAAGGCTGTGCCAGGCTTGAACATGAGATTTCTGACATCAAATTGAAGGCAGAACCTAATACTATAGCAAGTGTTCCCAGCTGTTATTAAAAAGAATGGCATGCCATTGCTCAGAAACAGAAATAAGGGCTCAGTTGGTTTCACAATTGCACTATTTTTTAGTTGTTTTCTTTATCTGTGCACCACTTTAAGGATCGGCAGCTCCTGACGCCCCATATGCTCATTAGCCACACCAGTAAAATCGGTTAGAATTGATCTCTAAAGCTAATTAGGAATGCTAAAACCTCCCCCTTGAGAGACATAAAACCACGTCTGATAGAATGCACAGAAATAAAAATGCTAACCTACTGACCTCCTTTGCAAAATGGGACACACAAACCAGTCGTAAATGTTTCCAAAGCGACACTTTATAGTCACGGTTCTTAATTTTAGTGTGAACAAAGCCGAATTTGTCTCCTCTGGGTAACTTTGTTTAGGCACAAGCATGAGACCAAAGGCAGCGTTTTGTACCATCTGGGATCACTTGCAAGGATGACTTGTGTACTTCACTTGAGTGTGCGGTCCAGGCACGCTGCTGGAAAGGCCATTTTAGAAATAATATTTTTCTAGGTGCAAAAATCTGGCACTGGGGAATCATGGCAAAGAAACTTCAAAGCTGCACCACTGGACAAAAATGGGTTTGAAGCCGAATGGATTAGAGGCAGTTATCAGCTAATTGGTCCAGAGCTTCCAGCACAGGAGAGTGTGAAACCCAGCATGACCAATACCACATGGACTTCCAGGCTGGTGGATGTGTTAACATGTAAGTGTAATCTGCCAGACCACTTGTGGTGCAGCAGGAGGGACACAATGAGCCTGTGAGAATGCCCGTCCTGCTGTACCGATTAATCAAGGCTTACAAGTTGGTCATTTTCGGCAAAGAAAAAAGCAGTGGAAGGCTTTCAGCTTCAAAGCTGCCTGTGTTGTTTATTCATGAGGATGTTTTGTGAAAATGTCTTTGTTGTTAATTCCAGAGATGGGGTTCCACCCTACAGATACCGCAAACAGCATCGCCGGGAGATGCACGAAAGTGCCAAAGCAAATGGGCGAGTGCCACTACCTCATATTCCAGTGAGTTATTCATGGCTTCTCTCCCTTTCTGCCTCTACACCTCTCTTTAACTGTCTGTCTCTGCCTTATTTTTCTCTGCCGCACCATTGGAGATGTGCATATTTAAGCTCTGCTGTGTTGCAGGGCCTGTGATGGGGTGTAAGAATAGCTGATGGTGAAAGAGAAGGCTGTCTAAATGTAGCTTGATGCCCTCCTAAGCTGTGAGCACTGAAGCCTAGCAGACATGAATCCTCCCCAGTGACAGCCCGATGCCTCTCTGCAGCTTACGCTGTCTCTTGGTAGGAAAACCCCGGCCCTAATTAGGCCTCGGCGTAAAGAGTCAAATTAAAACTCCCCACGTAGCATCCTATTAGGATGCATGAATTGGGGTATAGTAAAGCACAAATCCCCAAAGCATAACTCTCGCGTTTCCCTGAACCATGGCTTCACTTCATTGGCAATGAGAAAAGTGACGGGACTTGGAGGTCGTTGTCGTGTCATTTGTTTTCCAACCTTCTTTTTTCTGTATTAAATGGTTCTGAATGTTTGAATTCTCATGATTGTCATGCAGTAACTCTTGCATATACCATCACTATATCAGAAAGTTGTATTCAGGGGTCGGGGTGGGAGAAAATATAAGGACAGGAATATCCTCCTGCGATTCTGGCGTCGGGTATATCTGTATTTGTTAAACATCGGGACTCCAAATGGCTTTGAGTAATGAATAACTGCTTTCAACACATTACTGTGTTTGTATTTTACGCTGTAATGTTCCCCCGGCCGAAGACGGCCTGCCGTTTCTCACGCTGAAGGCCAGACAGTCGCTCTCAATAAAGACTCAAACAATGGCGGTCTCGCAGCTCTTAAAAGACGGAAGGGGAGAGTTACCTGCGATGCTTTCAAACCATTATTCCAGCGGATGTAATAATAATCTCGCCTGCCATGATTTTATTAATGCCAATCTTTCAGCTTTAAGGGGGCGCTCATGGGTATTGCCCTCACCGGATCTGCCGCTATTCAGGCTGAATTCTAACTCTGCACGGTAACCATAGCAACCGCACAGCACTTCCTCCATTCGACGTCCGAGACGCAGACGGACCTTCTGGCCTCGGCTTTTATTGCTTGATCCGATTGAATTTGTGTCTATAAAAGCACCTGGTTTGTCTTCAGGCCTCACAGCAGCTTTAAGGAGCAGCTTGTTGTTGTCACTTTGAAAACCTGATGAAGGATAGTTAAACACTATAACCACATAACTGCTCTGCTTTCTGGCAGTTCGGTTCATCGTTTCATCTCAGTTGTGAAATTCTATTTTCTTTTCACTAACAGAAATTGTGATATGTATCATAGATGATTGTCTGATCGTTATCGTGGTATTGTGATACCAAATTCGACAGAGAGTGCTTTACATTTTGACATTTTCTTCCCCCAGCGCACAAACCGGATTCCAAAGGACATACACGTGGAGCCGGAGAGATTTGCTGCAGAGCTGATCAGCAGACTGGAGGGCGTGCTGAGGGAGAGGGAGGCTCAAGAGAAGCTGGAGGAGCGACTGAAGAGAGTACGACTGGTACGTTCATTTTATTTTCCTCAAGCATGAACACGTCCACTGTTCTGGTCGTGTGGTTTCAACATGTTTGAGTGGCTGCAGGGATTCACAGTGGAGGGTGCTGTCTGCAGACTCAGTCAACACAAAACAATGGAGGCGGAGCGGGGAAGGAAGGAACACCTATTGATTTTAGATCTAGATGAGGTCATCAATAAAATGTCTGCGAATAGTGAAAAATATTTGAATTTCCCAGAGCCCGTGCAGCCCATGGTAGTGTCTAATTCCTTATTTTAGACGATCAACAGTACAACAACCTAAAGATATCCAGTTATCGTATATAACAAAGAAAAATAAGCAGTAAATCTTAATATTTGACAATCAATTAGTATTTATTAATTTAGTTTGTATTATATTGACATGGTTTACTTTGGATATTAAAGTTAAATCATTATCTTTCCACATATCTTGATCTCACAGGGCTCTTATATTTTCACCTGAATAACTTTGATTCACATCAATAAAAGAGTACATTGTCGCCATAGATGGCGTTTGAAAAGCAGAGCGGGGGAATCGGTGTGACTAATGTGTGTGAGATACCACCAAAGCCCGTTTCTGAGCCAGGAAGCGAGATGTGTTCCTGGCTGCTGGGCTTAAAGTTTTCACTAACAAAGGAGACTTAAATCCGTCTGGCCTTAATGAAATTAATGAGGCCAGCCATTTGAACGGGGAATAAAAAAAAAAACATTATGAATCACTTGGAGAATTCCATGCTTGGCCTGTCAGCGATCTGGCTTTGTCGATGAATCAGATGGAGCACCTGCACACTCGGCCACTTGTAAGCCTGGAACAGCGTGCCGCCTCTTTGATGTCACTTGAACGGTGATGAAATGGTTGCGGCGACCACGAGTGAAATCTCCCTCAGTACACAGACCCAAGTACTTAGTCTCAAGACAGACAATTTATGTGGCTTGGCCCTAAAAGGAGGGAAGCTGCCATCACACAGCTCAGGGTTTGCTTTATTAAATCTGGAGGCCAGCATGAGATGACTGCCTTCATCAAGTGAGCATCTAGAAAAGGAAATTTGAGCTCAGCTTTGAGGTTTTTAACCGTAATATCTGAGGTATTAAAAATGATATGGTTAAAATGCATGAGATATAATGGTTCAAATTGATGTTGGCATTTTATTGCTGTGAGGAAAAGGTGATTTCATAAGCATGTGAGTAACTTATTGCCAGACAATCTGCTCAGAATGAAATAATGCCTTCGCTTAACATGGTTTTTGGAAGAATGGACCGTTTTTAATTGTAATTCACATTTACAAGCAGCAGCATGCTGTTAAAGACAGCATATATATATATATATAGTATATATGAACCGATGTGGTGTGTTTCAGTAATTCCCCATCCACCAGCTAAATGAGTGACAGATATCTGCTGTTGTTTGCCAAGGATTTTCACTCTCAAATGGAAAAGAGAGAGAGCCAGGGGGGAAATGAACTCAAATGAAGATGTCAGGGATCCATGAATAACTTCCAGTGGGCTCAGCTAACATGGATATCTGGATCTGGTGCAGAGATACACGCATCAATTATTAAAAACATACCAGGAAATATTTGTCTGGATACGGCATCTCTTACAGTATCGCTGGATTTAAGAGATGAGTGTGTATTATAGGAAGTGAAGTCCCGGGATAGGAAGCCCTTTCATGTTTTCTTTGATAGAGTTATTGCAAATGGATGGAGAGCACAGGACAACAATACAAATATGAAAGCAGGAGGACAGGATGAAAAATATGTCTTTGTTCTCTCATTGTTTTCTTTTTTCTGATGGTTCAAATCTGGAACATTCATCGTCTTATAAGGAGAACTGCTTTTGATGACTCAATATTGTGCTGGAAATAATTGCGATAAACAATATTATTGGTATTTTAAGACCTTTTTATGCCACTGATGATATAATATCCTAATAATGCAAGCTATTGTGGATGCCTGGAGCGCCCTATGATCCCCCCTGGAGCAGGTTCTGTCCCCGTCACTCAGAGCTGGAGCTCTTATCGACTGCACTTCCTCGCATGAAACGGCACAAATGTGATGCATGCATGCTAAGTTCCTTCAAACCCGACTGATGCTGTTGTATTCCTTGGTTTGTCTCCAAACCTCTGCAGTAAAAACGAGAAGACGCATATTAGCATGTGGTGAAATCTGCCATCTGGAGGGGGAAATCGGTACAACATATGCAGCTTTTGTTTAAAATACCCAATCCTCATGTGTTGGGAAAAAGAATATGTATTTTATATAGGTGTTAAACGGTTATTCCAGATTCCTTTTTTCCTCTAAATGATGTTTTGTGTGTGTGTTTGTGTTCTACAGGAAGAGGAAGGTGATGAAGTCATGTCCACAGCCACGGCGTTATCCAGTCACAGGTTCCCCCCTGGTGCTTATCTGCAGAATTACAACTCCCGCTACGCTGACAACACCTGCAGTGGTCCTATTCTGAGAGACGCTCACGAGGAGAACCCAGAGAGCATCCTCGACGACCACGTCCGGCGGGTCATGAAGACGCCCGGCTGCCAGTCGCCAGGCACGGGCCGTCACTCTCCCAAGTCACGCTCGCCAGACGGCGTCCCCGGGGGCAAAGGGGCGGGACCTGGACCGGCGCAGGGTAAACATCCATCCAGGCACGGTGTCAAGGGAGACAGCAGCCACCTGTACCACCACAAACATGCACACCATGGTGTCGGGAAGCCCAAAGAGCAGGTGGAGTCTGAGGCAGCCGTGCGTGTGCATGGCAGCTGTCCTCAGAGCGCTGAGGCGAGCCATTATGGGTCAAAGTCTCGCAGCTATGCAGATGGCATGGGATCCAACCCCGCGGAACATACAGGCTACAGGTATGCAAACACTCAACTCCAGCATTAGCTTCCTCTTCCTCATTAATGCACCCAGAATGCTTTTTTCTTAACTTAACAGTTGTTTTCTTGCATTGTACAGTAGCAAAAGTGGAAGTCAGTGTAAAAGGCCGTTCAAGAAAGGCGAGGAGGTGCGGCCTCATGACATGCCAGCGCCTGTAGAGGAGATGGAGAAGAACCAGAAGATCCTTTTGTGGCTGATGGAAGGACAGAAAGAACTGGTTCAACATAAGAGGAGCCCATACGGGTCAGTGACCGTTAACTTAGTGCAGGACCAGGCACCTTCTTCAACTACTCTTACTTTCTTAAGTTTGATTGTTGATATTAAAAAAGTCATGACTTTTACATTTTTAGGAGTACCACTGGATCCAAGAGGACCACAGGCCACGAGGCCCAGCTGTGGAACAACGTGCAGCCATCCCACCCTTTCATCCAGGATCCCACCATGCCCCCGAATCCAGCTCCCAGCCCTCTCATCCAGCTGGAGGAGGTGCGCCGACGGCTCGAGGAGGAGTCGATCAAGTCTGGAACGGTCCAGCCCAAGCAGAGGTAAGTGGACGCACATGTCCCGGTACCACAGCGGTCTGTCTGGTCAATCAGTACTGGGGAAGAATCCGGATCTATCCTTTTCTTTAGTCAAAATGAAACCCTTTTCTTTTCTAGCCTGCTGTGCTGCTCATGGAGGTCTGTGTCTATCTAATGTTGTTGTTGGGTCCCTCAGGTATGTGATGGAGGTCATCCAGAGGGGTCGCACCGCAGTCAGGCCTGCACTGTTCCCTCCGCTCAGCGTGGTGCCCGCCGTGTCCGACAGCGAACTCTCCCAGCCCGAGTAGGTCCACCATGTCCTACCACTAACTGTTCCCACTGTCATCCAAGTCACGGCAACCCAGTTCACTCCCCATTCACATCACTGGTAGTCTGTGCTGTCTGTGTTGTCTTTATGTCCCACATTATCCTGGAGTT
The DNA here is from genome assembly GCA_029853015.1 of Chelidonichthys spinosus. Classification (NCBI taxonomy): domain Eukaryota; kingdom Metazoa; phylum Chordata; class Actinopteri; order Perciformes; family Triglidae; genus Chelidonichthys; species Chelidonichthys spinosus. The sequence goes on along the minus strand of CM056839.1, from coordinate 18,696,794 downwards.
TGTTTTAATGTGGTATCTTATCCATTGAAACCTGACAGCCAGTGAGCAAAGACTTATTTTCAGTGTCCAAAGTACAAACTGAATTATTTCTCCACCCTGTCATAAATAAGTAGGATCAGACTCGATGGTAGAACACATATCAGATCCCTGGCTGGTTATTCCCCATGAAGAGCAGAAAGAAGATCACAGAGGAAGTAGAAGTGTGTGATTTCTGTGTTCTCTGCAGAGGCTGAAGTATTTCCAGGGCTGAGCTTGGTCAGCTTTCTTATTTTGTGAGAAGCATCTTTCTGTTTGAAGTTTCACTGCCCTCTCAGATGGGTGCTTAACAGTCGGAGGGAAGTAGGGGAAGTGTGTAAGAGGCAGATGAAAGGCAGAGTATGTGGTACGGCTCCGGTCCGGCCTGTGAGGACTCGGTGTGCCCGAAGGATCAGGGCAGACCGAACCTCTCAGTACTTCCAGTGTCTCGTAAATGAAAGTCACAAAGTAACAATAGAGAGGAAGAAGAGGCTAACATGAAAGTGTAAAGTCCTGGTTTCCATTAACAAACAGAGTGACGATATCAGAGACTTGATCTCCGTCTGACTAGCCTGACTAGTAACGTCACTTGAGAAAAACTGATCCACCTCAGGGTGCTTCAACATTGTTCAAAAGATGTCAGGCTAAAAACACTCGATCACCAAGGATGATATTATCTCAGTGAGCACCACGGCACAGCCAATGACTGCCGGTAAGATCGTCCTGTCATGAATACCAGAGTACACCCATTATCCTCATCTGCTGTCAGGCTGAACATCACACACACATCGGGATCTGTTTCTCCCCCAAATAGAAAATTGCTCAAATGGTTTTCCACTTCACTTCATCTGTGTGGTTTCCACCTGTCCGTCCTGTTGAAATGTTATTTCTGCCTCCTCTATATGAGCTCAATCCTTGGAGGGCCTCGGTGTTGTTTCCTCCAGAGCTGATTATTCAACGATGCTGGTGTTTTTCAGTGGTTATAAGTCAGTCAGTCAGAGGATGTTAGTCCATATCGTTCCTCCCTTCACTACATACATGTAACTATATTGATTAGATTAGTGGGACCTTGGATTGATGGTTTGTATCTCATCATAAGTTTATGTAAAACACCACCTAGCAGCTTGTTATTGCCAGGAAATAGATCAGACCCATTTTTTAATGGCGATTAATGGGGTCCTTTTTCATGTGCAATAAAATATTCATATTTTTAAAGTATGGACTTAAATAGTGGACGAAGTTTCAAATTCTAACTAGTTTTTTCCCATTTGCAGACACAAAGGCAGTAAAAAGGCGGCGTGTGAAAACATCACTGTGGCGTATTACTTCTGCGAGGAGCTGATCCCGTACAGGACGTCCGTCAGAGGGAGGGTCGTCACGCTGGGCCAGTTCAAAGAGCTGCTCACAAAGAAAGGCAATTACAGGTGAGACGCATCGCACCTATTGGTTATTAATCATTACACAACTGTAAGAGTTTGGAAGAACATTCTCAGAGCACAGATTTGTCTGATGGATTCGTGGGAATGAAGTACATGAAAATGAGTTAAGCTTGTATAGATTTGGGATTTCTTAAAACCTTCCGATGATTTTCAAAATCGCGTTTAAGTGTTGATGAGGCTCAGCTGTGCTTCTTACAACTGAACTAATGGAGGGTTTTTACGATTAAAGGTTAGGATTTTCAATCACGAGTGTTTCTGCTAAAGAGAGATGTCCGTAAGACATTAGTGATCATCTTTGAGTGTTGAATAATAACACGATATACTGCTTATTAGCTTCTAACTCGTAAAAGTTAACTTTGTTCCTTGTGTTGTTTTCCTTAGATACTATTTCAAGAAGGTAAGCGACGAGTTTGACTGCGGGGTTGTGTTCGAAGAGGTCCGTGAAGACGACGCCATCTTGCCCATCTTTGAGGAGAAGATTATCGGGAAAGTGGAAAAAATTGATTGAAGGTCACGTTGAAGAGGAAGGCATCTAAAAGGGCAGCGTGTTAGAGATGGTGAAGAGGAAGTGATTGAGACGGGAGAAGTGGAGAAGGAAAGGAAGACGGAGTGAAGTGGACGTGGAGGACAAAGCTGCGGTCACATTGGACGACTCGAGGCTCGAAGACAAAAGATCTCATTCACTTCTTGGGAGTGTAATGTAGCATTGTAATGTTTACTAGATGAACGAAGGAACAAAAGTGCTACTAAAGCTACATATTTTTGATATGATGCATCAGAGGGTTTCTAAAGTAACCACACTTTTATATGTATTGGTAACAGATGTGTACAGTTTGTGTTAAAAGATAACAAGATTTTATATCTATTTAAGTATTTAAAAATGCTCATTTTTCAATCCTATGGAAGCGGGAGCGGCGCCCCCTGTTGGAGACAATGAAGAATTCTTTCTAGGGCTGATTTGTGTTTGTTGTGGACTCTCATGTTTGTGCTCTTTTTTTAATGCTGTCTCATCCCAGTCCTTTATTTGGTGGCATTCAGTCAGGCTGCACTTTCCTTGTATTATACGCCGCTGACTGTCTCTGAATATCTGAAGCACCAAACATGAGAGATCAGAGGGAAACGGTCTACTGCAGTCCAGCACCGCAGCCCGGTGGTGATTTCCAGAAGAGTAGCTCGTTGTTTGACGCTCCGGTGTTGCCGTGGCGTTGGGAAACACTCTCACCTACGTCATTATTTATTGTAGGGCGGTTTAATTGCGTTGAATTAGTGCATTCTGTTGCTGGTTACCTGGTGTCTACTGCATGTGGATGTAGCTGATGGTATGTTGTTTTGGTTTTACCCAACCGAAGGGGAAGTCTGGCTTAAAATCGTAGAATCTTTCTTTTATTTTTTAGATGCGATTGGAAAGCACAAGGTGAATATCTATGCAAGCTGGTTCCCCTACTCCAAAAACTCTATTGGGCATTCGTATAAATTAACTAAATAAGTTAAGAAACTGTTCTAAACAATTAAAAGCTCGGGCTGAGCATTATTTATTGATATTATATCAATATGATGCTAGATATCTGAGATTTAGAATATCTTAATACGGCGTTGTAATGTTCTGATCTAATTGTTCTATTATTTGCTTTTACCCTCTTTATTTATAAATTATATCCACGTTACTGATGATTATTTAAATGTAAATATTTCACAAATGGCCCACAGTCAACCCTATGATACATTGACGATATGAATATTGGTTAAAAATATGGTTGTATTTTCTCTGTATGACCCAGCCCTGTCGGAGGCTGTCAGAACAATCAACATTCAATGACACTTTTCTAAAGGTCATTTGACCCCTTTTTTTAAGACAAAAAGATGTCTTCTTCGCTGCCAGTTTGCCTGGTTTTCTGTTTGACACTGAATGACGGTTTGGGTTCGGTTGGTGTTGTCCAGCCGTGCAGAGAGACTCCCAGATCCTCTCCACACACAGCATTTGAATGAGAAGGCCAGTGAATGTCATCCCAATGCTGTCGAGAGATGGAAACGTTGCATTCATGATGTTCGCGTCGGGAGTTTCAGCTTCGACGTCCCTCCATGTCGATTCCTCCAGACTCCTAAACTCTGAATCATTGCTAACTTGACGATCAGTTAAAAACAGGGTGGATGTTTAAGATGCAGCCTTCTCCAGCTTATCAGCGCTCCATCTCGTGCCTGGCAGGAATAGATAGTTTAGTGGATCCCGTTACACCAAAGAGGAAGACGTAGAATAGACACTCTTGAATTACCCCTTCACATTGCACTTAATATTCGGCCTCCTTGGTATTCATTCTTTTATAGAAATGTAATCAGTGATGCTCTTGCACAAAGACCAGAATGTTCTTTGCAATGATTGCAGTTTTCTGATGCATCCTGTTTCATTCACATGGAAGCACTTTGCGACGCTCCCAGGACATTTAGACCTCCTCGCTCTTATTATTGCAGCGCGATAGAAAAAGGCCTGAGCCATTTATTTCCCGTCCCTCCTATCTGCTGGCGTAAATTAAATGTTATGCACTGGAATAGCACAAAGCGAAGGGGAAGGAACACTGTTCAGATTCAAGGCCACCACGCTTTCTCCCCTCTACCTCCTCACTGTGCTCCACGGTGAGGCGTGAGCCGCCATAACGGCCGTCATGCTGTGGGATAAAAGGCAGGAAGCTACCGTGAAACCAGAGTGCTGTATGTAGATGTTCCTTTGTTTTAGATGCCTAACTTAAATCAATCTAACTTTAATATATTTACTGCATTTGCCTCCAGCGGTCCTTTTGTCTGTTAAGTTATGAATCCTTTGAGTACATGTTGAATACTACAAGTATTGATTTTCATTGTTTATTTCGTTTGAAATATAGATATCAAATCTGTTATGATTCATACTGTGAAAGCCCCCAAACGTCCCTTATTTAAGATCAATGAAATGTATATAATAAACATGAGAGTGCCTTTATTACTCAGCTAATGATGTCTGCTGTGTGACTTTCAGACCCATGTGGGACATCCCGGGGATTCGCTTCCTTTTCTTTTTTTACATTTGATTTTATGTGTCTTGTTTTTTTTTTTTTTTTGTGTCACTATTCCTTCCTTTTCTATGTAAATATGTAAAAGTTAAATGTGTCATCAACCAGCAGCCCAGTCAGCACATTCAGTACCCTGGACCTGTTTACTAACTAGCATGGTTACCATTAAAGGTACCTGGACAATAAATACATGCAATAAACCAGCGCTCGACTTCGGAGTGTGATTCACCCAAACGTTTCCTGCACAGAAACTAAACCTATTTGTGTAGATCATAATTTAAATACATGTTAAGTCATCTTTTATTGTATTGAAGTAAATATTGAGTAGCAGACAGTAACTATGATGTGTTTTGAACATTAAAGGTTTTAAATATGTTCTAGAAGAAATCTCAGAAACACAAGAATGACCAAATATGTCTTTTTAAATGACAATCCTCTTTAAACGTTTCCCCGAGGTGTTGAAATCACAGAATGCTTCATATTGTAGGTCCATCATAACTGTAATATTACATCACAGACTGAAGAGGGCGCTCTTAGATAAGTGGTACTATTAAATATGCTGTTTGGACATTTCAGAAGATAGCCAGAGCCTGGATATGAGCTGCACAAAGCTTTTTTGCTTCCTATTCTTGCCAGTGCAGCTGTTAATGCAGGCTCATACTGGACTCATAACTGATTACACAATAAAAGGTTATTTTTTTATCACAGCCTTCAAGCTCTTTGTGGAGTTAAATTTAAGAAATAACCAGTTTTTGAGCTCTCTGGTCTCTCACCAGGTTTTTTCACCTCTCAACGACGCCGTATGACTCCGTCCTGCTGTTTCCTAATATGTGCACCACATCACCAATCATCTCACCCACCTCTGAGTCATCCAGCCACAGGGTTTTTCACCTCCGTCCTCGGAGGATTTGGTCCGACTCTGCAGTCATCCAATAAGAGACTGATTCAATGAGGTTTTGAGAAAAGTCATGTCGGTTTCCACTTATATGAAGTGCTGAAGGTGTCCTTGTATTCACATGAAAGCCTGGAGCAACACATTTACCTTAAGATAGGAAGAAACATCATTTTTCATCTTCATGTTATGGAGATTTTTTCAGACCTATAGAGAACGATTAGAGCTTCTGTCTGCTGTCGTACGAACCATTGACTTCCATCTGCAGCTTACCTCCGTCCTTGGAGAGAGAATGCTTCCACCAAGGTTTCTCCTGTTGTTCTCTTGGATTATTAGCTCTCCCTCCTCATTTTCATCAAGTCTTTACTGCAGAATGTAATGAAGTCTCAGCCTTTTTCAGTACCAATGGATTCACCCTGGAAAGAGCAACCAAACACCCTCAAATCTAATTTCCCTTTGGCTCAGATTGTAAAATCTGAAGGCGTCTTATTGTTTGATCAGCGTCAGACCCGCAAAACTTCTACAAAATAAACAAGTGCTTCCTAACCTTCATTTTTTTAAGCTAAATTGTCCGAGGCAACATGATTAAACCTTGCGGGTTCATTGCCGCGTGGTTTCCAGAGCAACCACAGCAGCGGCACCAATGCTGTCAAGGGAGTCAGTTCGATAAATGATAATTTCCTGCCATGACCTCCAACCCAACAGGCCTCATCTCCGCTGCTACATCACGAAAGGCATCCACGAAGAAAAGAAAGGCCAACCACCTGACCCCACTTCTGGTCGTCTAAGTGCAAGGCGTGTTTTTTCGGTGAAAGCTTTGTTCCCTCCGCGGTTCTTCTTCTGTAATAATGGGGCTGTTGGTACGGAGCGTTATCCTTTTATGTCTTCTGCTGTTATTTCATGGTCACAAGAAAAGAAAAGAAAACAATTTGTTCCCGCTCAGAAGAATGAGTTTTTCTGATGCTTTTTTTATTGTTCTAACAGAAATCTCCTTCTCTTTCTTTTCTTGCAGGTTTTTTCTTACTTAATCTTTCTTGAAGATATTTGGTGCAAGATTGACGTCACCAGCAGAGGGTCGACGGAGCCTCGTTCTGGACGAAATCAAAAAGTAAGACATGAGATAGAAAGACAAAGTAGAATATTATTAGATGATTGAATAATAAGTTAAAAATCAGTAGTAATGGCTCATGGATGATATAATGAACGGCTTACAGAGTGTCAGGACCTCACTGGTCGTCACCTACGAAGACACATAAAGGGACTACAAAGAGTCCAAAAGAACTCAAAATAGGAGGAAAACGACCCAAAAGACCACAAAGAGACACAAAAAGACCACAAAGACACATAAAGGGACTACAAAGAGACCAATTAAAACTCAAAATAGGAGGAAAACGACCCAAAAGACCACAAAGAGACAAAGGAAGACCACAAAGACACATTAAAGGACTACAAATAGACCAAAATAACTCAAACAGGAGGTAAACGACCTAAAAGACCACGAAGAGACACCAAAAGAACACAAAGACACATAAAAGGACCACAAAGAGACACATTAAAGGACTACAAAGAGACCAAAACAACCCAAAAAAGGAGGAAAACAACCAAAAAGACCACAAAGAGACACAACAATACACAAAAAGATCACAAAGACACATTAAAGGACTACAATAGACCAAAATAACTCAAAACAGGAGGAAAAAGACCACAAGGAGACACAAAAAGACTACAAAGATAAATAAAAGGACTGCAAAGAGACCAAAACAACTCTAAATAGAAGGAAAACGACAGAAAAGACCACAAGGAGACACAAAAAGACTACAAAGATAAATAAAAGGACTGCAAAGAGACCAAAACAACTCTAAATAGAAGGAAAACGACAGAAAAGACCACAAGGAGACACAAAAAGACTACAAAGATAAATAAAAGGACTACAAAGAGACCAAAACAACTCAAAATAGGAGGGAAACAACCCAAAAGACCACAAAGACGCATTAAAGGACTACAAAGAGACACATTAAAGGACTACAAAGAGACCAAAAAAAATCAAAATAGGAGAAAAACGACCCAAAAGACAACAAGGAGACACAAACTGACCACAAGGCTGAAAAACAAGACAAATGCATCAAAAAGCTCTGTGTTCTTAACGTTTAGTGAGCTGCAGTTGTGTTTCAGGAAATGTGCGGAAAAGCAACTGAAAAACACTGTAACCTGTTGATTCATTAGCCGGAGGGAAATGAGTCTAATTATTCCTCCACACTGATGGCAAAGTGTGAGAGAAATGTTCCACATGGTGTCAGAAAACATCCCTCGTTCGTCCCACTAATGAGGGTCTGTGGTTGTGGGTTCTCGTGGATCAGAAGACCTCTGGTGTCTCCGGCTCTGCCATTAAAGACCAAAGGAAGTGACATCTCCGTCTACGTCTTCATGGTAACGACCGACCAGATCTCTCAGGTCAAACAGCCTCACGTTATTGATCATTGTCCTTTCTTTTGTTGCCCTGAACGTAACAGAACAACTTAGTGGAGACGTTTGAGTGTTCTTATGTAAATCCTAACTGAGTGAGCTTCTTTTATGACAACAAGAGCATCACTTATTCATCAGCGTGTCCTTTAGAAGAGCAGTGTCGCCCCGTTCTGCTGTCAGCGCTGGGGGATCTCTGGGATCTCTGGGGGATCCGCTCTGCTTCCTAATGTCATTTCTTCCTCTTACAGCAGAAAACAGCACAAAGAAGCAAGAGGCAGTAGGAAGACGACTCATACTTCCTGCTTTTCTGTGACGGATATTGACCGATACTCATTACTGAATATATTACATTTTTTGTTTGTTTTTTTTAACGACAAATCAATTGAATGTTATTTGTTATTTCATCCCAATTTTTCATTTTTATCTTATGATCTAGATTCCGTTTTTTTTTATTATTATTATTATCTTTGCAGATAATCATCATCATTGGATTTGATATCACAAAAACACATTATCTCCCTTTTAGTGCTCTATTTAGTCTGTTTTTTGCACACTTTGAATTTAATAAAACCTCCACTTTAATCTCACAGAAGAAAATATTTTATTTAGTACATAATACTCTAAAGCATTGATAAATATCTATTTAAATATATATATATTCTTCAAATGTAGAGGCTGTAATGGTTGAAAAGTCGACATGATGAAACAGAAATAGAGTACTTTATACAGTAAGAGGGTGAAATCACAGGAGAGAAATGAAGATTGGTCAGTGCAAAGGAGAGGGTTCTGTCAGGAAATTAGTCTCTCAAGAGGAAGATTGCATTAAATAACATCTGAGCAGAAGACGCTGAAAGACAAGAAGGTTTCCTATTTTACAGCTCTGAGGTAGGAGACAAGCTAACAACACACACAGCGGGAAGAAACCATGTAAACCATCAGCATTGCTCCGCAATACACAAAAACACATGCTTCTTTAAAAAGACACAACTCTTCACTGCGTAAGTGCACTCATTGATAAATAAATTCAATTAAATATAAAATATTTTTACGCCGTATATTAACATGCCGTGAATACAATCATCGCAAAATACAAGTAAAGTGAGAAAATGCGTCCGGTTTTCAAGGTCCAAAAGCACGAATGAAATTGAAGTTTAGAGTTTTGTTTGTTTATAATATATATACGATAATTCAAATACCAGCAATATCTTGATACGACAGAACAGCATCTGCATGCAAGATATAAAGGAAACAGACTGAATAATGTCTCCAGTTAGAAAAACTACAATCTCTAAAAAAACAGTCAAAATCTGATTAAGTGATTACAGATCCAGTTGTTTGTGTGAAGAAAAGATCACGTCAGAGATACATAGAAACATTTAAAAAGGAGAAAACAAAGTGTGACATTATGGGACACATTCTGTTGCTGCTCTTTTTTAAAAAAGTGCTGGAATAATTCTCAACAAAACAAATTTAAAGGTCCAGTGTGTAGGATTCGTATAATATTCCATCTTTTCATCCGGTCGCACTCCTGCTGTTGCTAAGCAACCAAAACCTGCACTCTGCAATGATGACGTCGCAATTATTGAGCAGGAAGCCTCGTTGGCGAAAACAAAGTCAAAACAAAGATGAATGAGCGTTCGTAGGTTCTCCTGGCGCGCTTGGAAAGGGAGGGGTGAGTGGAGCCGATCCGACACACCGGGGCTTTAAATCACGACCGAAGTGCAGGCGATGGTTAAGGCAAATTTATATGTTAGTGGAGCATTGTGGGAGTTTTACGATGAAGGAAACACAAATTTGTTTGTGGACTCCTCAACACTATTTATCTGTCTTTCCTTTCTGCCACCAAAACTGTGAATTTCATGATGACAAATTAACGTTTTTTTCTTTTTTTTTAAATCTTAGCTGCAGTGTGTCTCACGTAAGGCAATCTGTTCTGTTCCCGTCAGCGCGGCTGAATCACTCGTCAAGTCTGCCGCTGAAAGGGCAGATTCAGAGTCACCGTGGCTTCTCTGGGCTCGCCGATCGGCCTGTTGATCATCTCGCACTCGTTCTGTCGCGGGTGCTCCTCGTTCATCTGCGACACCTCCGTGGAGCCCGCCTCGAACCCGGGCACCGTGTTTGCCACGTGCACCACGTGGACCTTGTTCCTCCCATTTTTGCTGAGGATGCAGCTGAACACCTTCTTGAAGCCTTTGCGGAAGTGCTTGGAGACGAGGGCGTAGACGATGGGGTTGACGCAGGAGTTGGCGTAGGCCATGCAGTGCGAGAGCAGCCTGAAGGCGTACGTGGTCTGGTTGAAGGGGAAGTCTCCGTACAGGTAGCACAGGATCACCACGTGGTACGGCAGCCAGCAGATGCAGAAGAGCACCGTGACGATGATGATCATCTTGGTGACTTTGCGCTTGGCCCTCTTGGACTCCGACATGCCGTCCAGGGGGTCGACGGCGGTCCACAGGAACTTGATGGTCCGCGTGTACGAGAGGCTGACGATCAGCACGGGGATGACGTAGCCGAACAGGAAGGTGCACGTGTCCAGCACCTTGCGGTTCCGCTCCTCCCAGCCGGGGATGCACACGGTGCTGTTGCCGTAGTCGATCAGGTCGTAGTAGCTGAGGTAAGGGCCGGCAAACACAAGGGAAAGACCCCAGATGATCACCATGGCAACCACGGCGTTACACGGGGTCCGTAGCTCTCTGGAGCGCAGCGGATAGCGAATGGCCAGATACCTTTATAGAGAAAAAGATTGATGTGGAATGAGAGTTAGGTGATGTAATGACATGCAAGAAAGTCCACGAAGGATTTCCAATCGTTTCACAACCAGGTGGCATCGTTCACTTCCTGCATCCACGATGATGGAACATTAGATTGTGGTTTTATTCACCAATAGTTTGATTGTCTGAAGGGAACACTGCAGGATGCTGCAGCCTCTACACTCTACTTTGTGGGATGATGATCGGTCACACCGGAGCCTGTTGTGGGTTATTGAATAAAAAATAAAAAGAACGCCTCAGGGAAATATCTCCAACTGGCTTTTATACCCACAGATTTTGTAGGATTATCTATGAGGTTGGATTTTTTTTTCATGCACCGCTTGGTAAAATCATGCATGGCACATTGTTAGTGTTGCTGCAGGAGAAAATGCCTCCACACATCTGAAGGTGTCACGAAGAACGAGCCCTGATGCTTCTATCTCACAGATGTCCTTCAGTGGTCCGACACGCTGCTTTTTACACCTTACAGCTGAAGTTATCGCCTCATCGACACCTCTGTCGAACAGGGAAATCTGTGTTCAACATGCTGCCGTGAGCTTCGGGGTATCTGAGAGTAAACAAAGTGCTGCAGAACACAGGGATTCTGGGTAAACGCTGCAAATCCACGTCGGCCACATCTGCATTTGCAAGACGCTTGGATTGCTCTCGGGTATCGGAGGCAACGGCCACTCTGGTCCGTGAAACCTGACTGGAATGGGATGAGGGACACTTAGCATTCAGCACGACGGAGGCTCGGACCTGACTATGTATGTTCTGATTTCTGAGAAGGGGATCGCTAATGAACAGTCGGCTGATGTGTGGCAAGAGGAAGAGGAAGCTGAGTGTTTCTCTGAACTGGAGATCAATTTAAACGTTGAAAAGCACTCTGGGAAACATCTGTAATGACACTCCCCCCCTACTTCATGATGTGTTGGCTCAATCCAGATGCTCTTTCAGTATGTTACTGATCATATTGGATTTGCACCCATGATGTAGTCAACTGCTATATTTATATAGCTGTATTATTCTAGATAGACATAGATGTGAACATAGAGGTTAATAAATCCACATGTAGATTCTCTCTCTCATATTTTTTGGTGTTGGAGCCACAAATAACATCATATCATCGTAGTTACAAAGTTAAGTAATTGTGCATAATATACCCCTTGATTAGAAGCAGTAATGCCAACTCTTTTGTTTTCTATTGAATCATTTTCACACGGGATGTTTGTCTGGCATGAAATCACAGTGAGTATGATCTGCCCGTGGGCGGCTCACTGTAGCAGCAAATATTTCCCAATGAAAGACCGAGAGTGTGTGTGTGTGTTTGCCGCTGTTCATTCACTGAACTGTGATTTAATTCCTGTTGGGGATTCCTGGTCTGAAGGGCAACTGTTTTTTTCTTTCTCTCCATACTTGTTACACAAAAAGCCGAGGAGGAAAAGAGCAGAAATCCATTAACGTGGACTGATGTCGCTGCTTCTTTTTCCCAGACTGTGGAGGAAACAGGATGAAATCTCTATCCGATCCCCTGTGTGTAAACACAGCCGGTGTGAGCGGAGGGCAGATGCACGGCGACTCTGTCCACACTGACCCGAGGATGTTGTCTGACAGCCATAATGAGGCTCTCTGCCGGGGATGTAATTTCCAACCGGGGGGATGATGCATGGTTCTCTCAGAAGATGGTCGATTACAGATGCAGCGTCTCTATAAGGTCTCATAGGTCTAATTCCTCCTCTTAGCTCTTCCTGTTCTCGGTGAGTTGTTGTTGAAACTAACATTTGTGTTGTATGAAAGCTTCTTTACAGCCTTTCAGATTTATACAACCTTCATAAGATGTTTAGCCTCGATGCTCTTTGTTGAAAAATGCAACTTCTTCTGCTCCTAATGGCGTTTTCGAGGCTCCACCAATCAGAGCGGAGAAGACTAACGCAGATGTGGATCACAGATGGTGATGATCGCATATTCTCTCACACATTGTCCGTGTCAGTTACCAGAATTAAATGAAAGATGTTTAATGGATTAATAGATAACCATTACTGTACTCGTAGCTAAAGCAACAATGTGTTGCAGCAGGAAACAAAGGGCTTTATGGGTAATGTGTCATAATAATTATCTCTCTCGTGTTTACAGTAATTATTTCAAGGTAATTTGAAAAGGGATTATGGATGTTTCAAATGTCAAACATTAGCCTGTTAAGTGGAAAGGATTTTTGCTGCGTTGTATAATATGTGTTTGTATTCTCTCTTCCGGGACGTGACGGATAATAAACCTACCTGTCGACGGAGACGGCGGCGAGCGTGAAGCTGCTGGCGTACATGGTGAGGTTGATGAAGAAGTGCACCACTTTGCACATGAAGGAGCCGAACACCCAGCCCTCCAGGGAGTAGATGGTGGCTTGGAAGGGAACGCAGAAGATGATGAAGAAGAAGTCGGCCATGCTCAGGTTGAGGATGAACAGGTTGGTGGTGTTGTAGCCCACCTGGCCGCTCCGCAGCAGCACGGCCAGCACCAGGCTGTTGCCCACGGTGCCCAGCAGGAAGATGAGGGAGAAGACCACCGACACGATCACGCTGGCGGGGTTCAGCTGGTAGCTCTCCGAGACGTTGGCCTGCCCCGCCGGCCAGCTGAAGTCCTCAAAGTCGGACATGTTTGGAACGTCTGAAATAGGAGAGGAGAGAAAACACAGCATGAGGAGCCTAAACCAGGCCTTGAAAGCAGATCGGACAATCATAGCGTAGCTCCGTCCATCTCAGATCAGGGTCTGACAACATGCAGGTTTGGATTCGGAGCTAGTCGGGGTTAAAGGTCGTAATAGTGAAACCCGGAGAGGCTGGAATTAGATAGAATGTGACTGTGATCTGGAGTCTATCCAGTTAAACTGCTTGACATCCTGGATGTCCTTCAAACTGGAGACTCTTGATTGATTCAGGGCAGTTAGTGACAGTGTAGGCTCCGGGTGGGCGGGGCCTAGTGAAGGAAACCTTTGAAGACGGGCCTCATATTGATATATATACGACGATGATGATGAGTCACTCTTTTTAACATCGTACTAAAAAGGCTGACAACGCCTGAACGCACCAGAAGACTTATTTATCCAAGTAATCCCCAGTGGGTTTCTGTCACACATGATGATAAAATGAATTAGAGGCTGCTTTTAATTGGCTGGTGACACACTGTCAGATGTGTTCAGGGAATATATTCACTGTTACAATCACAAAGAAGGTTGCAAAGTTCAATCTAAATAGAAATGTGACTGAGGTTCACCTATAAAGTGCATGTTTTTTCCTGCCAGTGACTCATGCAACATACTGCAGAGATTTATTGGCTTTTTTTAGGTAAATGCGTCCGAGCCGCTTCCAGCCGGCGGTTCGCCTCCTCTCCTCTCTAATTCAATAAATTGTGCTTTAATCCCGGAGCGGTTTGAGTGCTCTCATCGGCTCATTTCTCTCTGAAAAAGACGAAGAGCAGGAGTCCATGTGAGCCGGGGGATCTTTGCTTTCAGGCCACAACCCGTCGTCACCGATGGCAACCTCGGCTTCTGACGTGTTGCCGGTTTGTAAAGGTTTTTGTAGAAAGTAAAGAGATGTTGATGGTGAAGCTGAAGAGAATCACACAACAAGCGTGATGCCTGTAAACGTTTCATTTAATCCAAGGACGTTACGTACCGAGAACAATGACACTCTTTTCCTGTTTTAATTGGTTCACTCCTAATGCATCTTTATGTTCCCCCTGCTTTATGATGGTCTGCCCCGCCCCGACCAGGTTCACCTCTGTCTCATTAGTCCTCACCTCCCCTCCTGCTCACCTGTCCTCACTTCCCCAATTCCTCAGTCACTATTAACACCTGACCCCTGACCCCCGGGTCGTTTTGGCTGCTTTCTGACAGCTCTACCTGCCTGCCTTTTCGACGCTGAACTTTTTGTGCAATCCTGCAAAAACGACTCTCAATTACGTTTGGAGGGAAACGTATTTCCTCCCCAACTCAGATTCAGCCAGTTTGAAACCAAAACGTTTTATATGATACATCACACGCAATCTCGACAAAATCTTCACCTCGAAACGTGACTCAGTTTGAGGAGAAAGGTCTGTTTTAGTGGTGGTAAAGCATCTGCTTCTGATGTTAAGAATATATCTTAATATTTCTCACATTGTCATCTCTTGAGGTTGTGAAGAAGAAGCCTTCACACCTGAAATCCCGCATCCAGCTGGGGCTCCAGAGGTGAGGACGGGCTGCTGGGAGCAGATGCAGCTACATCTGATTCAAGTGTATTCTAATCAGTTCTTCGTGCTGATTTACGAAGAGAAGGGGGGACTCTGATGTTTCTGCAATGCAGACAAACCTTCATTGACCGCTGACGCCTCCTGAATGTAAAGTTACATCATCATCAAACGATGGTTTTCATTTGGATTGGTTTCGTGTGGAGATAAAACCCCAAATTGAGCGAATGTGGATCCAGTTCGGTTCTGTTCTTGGTCTTCTTGATGACGCCACATGTGCCAAATCTCCCTAAAGCAAGATCCTAGATCTGAGTAGAGCTGAAGAGCCATGAAGAGAGTTGCTAATTATCCGAGCTAAATTAATAGAGCAGCATTTTGAAACGACCGACGTGCTGCGAGTGATGTGCTGTCGCATTCATCTTCCAGCTCAGGAGCTCCGACTGCAGCCGAGATGGAAAGATGAGATTGTGTTTTCGGCTGTCGTCCGACGATGAAGAAATCAATCACAGAAACTGTATTTCTATGAGGCTTCTGTAAACACAGACCATTAAAACTCATCCGCTGAGACGTTATTTGAAGGCTTTTCATGCTTCCTTTGCTCAAAACTCAGCAATAGCCAGCCGAAGATGAATTATTAAACATGATTAAACTTTCAAAAATCCTTTGAATCTGAACACGGGCTGCCCTGCATAATCACAGTCGTGCCTGAGGATGCCCTGATGACAGGCAAATAAATGACACTCTGCAGGGAGATTGTAATGTGTTCTTAATAACGGTATTCGGAGGTTGTCGGTCGCTGCAGAGATATTTTCCTCAGCTCTGTCGATGCCGATACCTGACATCAGCAGCCTCTTTGATGTAGAGGCGGATTCCCCCCAGTTCTTCCCAGTAGGGAGGACGATCTAAACTGATGTTAGATATCCGACTGCGGTGGGACGGACGGGTCTCAGGAGGGGATCCGAGTAAACAGGGGGGCATCCGTTTAGAGAGATGGATGAGCTGGTAGTGTCCTGACAGCTCGCCGGCTGTGGCTGAGCTCAGTGTGACCGTCGTGTGGGCGCAATTAGAGTTTTTGGAAATGAAACAGTGAGTAATGAACAGAGCCGAGACCAGGAGGAGGAGGAGGAGGAGGAGGATGTGGATGAAACAATTTTCACAGGAGATTCTTCAGCATTTAAAACAATAACGGTGAGCAGGCACACAGATTACAGCATCACATCTTTATCAATAAGCAACAGAGCTTTAATATGACTCGAAGCTAAATTTGGGAGGTTGTTTACGCAGCCAAACAACCAAACTTTACATATCATTTCTGCATTTTATAGACAGGGGATTGCGTGTGACGTGAATTTGAATTGCAGATGTTCTCTGCAGCGTTTCTATCCCACACTAACAGCAGACTCAGCTTCAGCCCGGGCAGATGCGGCGTGATAAACCTACCTGACGACGGCAGGATGAGAAGCCTCCTCTCAGCTTGTGGACCAGACTCCCAGCAGAGCTGCTCCCGTTAAGATGCTTCCACTCTGAACGCCTCTGTTCTCCCAGAGTGCACCGCTATCTGCCTGTGCTGCTGCTATCATACTCTTACTCCGCCTCCCCTCCTCCTCCTCCTCCTCCTCCTCCTCCTCCCCTTAGTGAGGACTCCTCCACATCCAATGTTCACTCCTCACTGCAGAAAAGGGATTACAGAGCCGGGGCATCCCGCCAATCTATCCACCATCAGTGCATAATCAGGAGGTTCCCTGACAAATAACCCCTGAAGCAGCATCGATCGCTGACACATGCACCCAAATCAGCCGATCCCCAAACGAGGCGCTGACCTTTGCAGCCGCATTAATCCTCACCGTCGCTTGTTAAGTGTCACCATTCAATTTAGCCAATCAATTCAGGGTTAATTTGTGGGTATTTCTGAAGAAGTTTTTTTAAATTTGATTTATTTTTATAGGATCAAACGAGTCGCTTCATTGGATGGATGTTTTGAAATGTTTTATTTGGACTTGCAGGAACAGGAAAAAAACATCTGATGCTTTAGGCGATGTTTAAAGTGCATCTTTATTCATGAACGCGGGGTCAATAACGCATCCTCAAGCTAGCGTTTATGACTGTTGCTGCAGGAGTCTCAGTGGTTCGCAGCTTTGGAGGGTTTAGATCCGGTAATCTGATCATTGAACTATGAGACGTTATCATCCAATGCAAATCTCAGCAAGAAATGACTGTTTATTACTTGCTTTCTCAGAAAATGTCATAATCACTAAGACCCCAAAACATTATTGAAGAATGAATGAATGAAACAAATTGATAAAAATAACACAGAATAACAATCCAATGAAAAGGTAATAGAATTGGTTAAAGGGTCAAGCTGAGTTTTTGTCAGAGAATGATGACTCATATAACAAACAGGATGGAAAAATATCATCCACTAATGCTGTGCTATGAGTAATGTAGATGAAAATAACCAAAACGATTTAGAGGGTTATTATAAACAGCAGGTTTAGGTAGGTTATGTTATTATAAACAGTAAAAGCTGACTCCTGACATAGATTTAGCTTCATATTTTAATATATTAAGAATGTAATTGACTCTTTCCCCCCAGATATTGTATCTCCAGCCTCTAATAAAGGATCCACATGAAGAAAAGCAGAGAAGGGCCCAGGCTGCTGCCGCTGAGGCCCTAACAACCTGGTGCTGATTATTAATTTACTCACAAGCATCGTCGTCAGTGTGAGTAGAAAACATTTCCCCAAATCAGCGGGGGTCTGACGTGGTCTGGGCTGGCTTGGATCCTGATTGGAGACTCTTAATAATGCAACCAGACATCCTTCAGTCTGACACACTGCTGACATGCTGTCAGCCAGCATTCATCACGGAGCGGCACGTCCACACCCACAAACAAACACACAGCTGGAAACCAAAGCATGCTCTTACATCCATTACTTTACTGCCAATTTATGTCATTTATTATTGCGCTTTGTCTACAATATTTGACACATGTCATCTCACTGTTCAAGCCCACAAATTTATGAACAATGAACATTGATTTGATCCGTCGTATAGACAACTAACACCTAAAGTTACCTGTTTGAGCATTAAAATCCTCACACAGCGGGACCACCTGCTTAGTTTGGACAATGATGGATTCTGGCCTCGCTGTCAGGAAAATTAACATTCAGGAATACCTCTGGGTGTTGTTCCGTGAGGGTGTTTCCATGGCAACCGCAGATTGAAAGGATGGCAAAAAAAAAATAAAAAAAAAAATAAAAAAAGAATAGAGGATTGATTTCCACCCCAGAACACGAGGAGTTAGGATGACATTTTACAGAGTATAGTCTGCGTGGAAACGCTGGCCAGTGGGTGAATTATTAAAATGCAGCTTCAGGCCAACAAAACCGAACCTCGGAGATTTCTCAGTAGAATTCAGCATAAGGTTGGTATCTGGAGAGGAGGAGTTCTTTCTACTGTTTGCCAACTATAATAAACTAGACTCCCTGATGACTTCATGGAAACACTCGGCTGTTTGTCTCCACTTCACACTCCCTGTAACGTGAAGAAAGAACAGTGTAATACTTATCGATATCAGAGAGGAGCCATGACAACATGTACCCGTGACATCAAATTGCTCCTCTGATAAAAGTGTGATCGAAACACTGACACAATCATTAATTCAAAATGCAACGTCGCTCAAAGAATCACACGTTCTGGATTCAATCAGCTCTTATTAATTAGTCTTCTCCCGAGGCGTGGAGAGCCAGCGTTCAATATTGATGTTTTACAGTCTTAATTGATTATATTGTGAGTGAACGGGTTCAGCTGCGTGTGAATCTGGCAGCTCTCAGTGCAGAAGTGGGCTCACAAGAATATATATATATATATATATACAAATATATTTATTTATAGTGAAGTGTTAATCTCGTGTGCACACCTTGGCTCTTGATTGTGAGCTCACACTGTGCTGAGGGATCAATACGTCCATTGGTGGACTCTATATGTGCCGTCTTTTACCTCACTCTGGTATTATATATATATATATATCTTTCTGGTCAATCATATCTAACCCAAAGTCTTAACTTCATTGTTTTTTTGGGAATGCATCAGTTATGAATGTTTGACTTTGAGGACTTTGAGGCAGCGCTGGTTGAGTTAATGTGACTGTAAATATCTGTATGAGTGCACAGATATCAATACTATCCTTTATATAACACTTGTAGAAGTGAATGCACTACTTTTATGTTAAATATTTTAACGTCTGCACTGTTTTTTATTATTGCATATGTTTTTATTCTCCTTGTCTTTCTGTAATGCATTTTAATTTTGCCTTTATTTTCTTGTAATTTTTCTATTTTTTCACTTTATTGTATGACATGTTATGATGTGAAGCACTTTGAGTCTGCCTTGTGTATGAAAGGTGCGATACTAATAAAGTTGCCTACCTCTTTTTTTTTTTTGGATGAAGACATCTCATCAATAATGAGATTCATTTAAACATCTGATGGTCGGTCTGTTCGCTGCTCTCGTCCAGAGTGAAATATCTCAACACCCACAAGATGGATTGGATTGTACAGACGTTCATGGTTCCCTGAGGATGAATCCCCCCTGACCTTTCCTCTAGCGCCACCATGTGGCTCACATTCCATTCATTTGGATGCATTACCGTGACATTTGGAAGAAACATTCATGCTCCCTCTGGAGGAATCGGAACAACTTTGGTGATCCCCTTTGTTTAGCGCCACCATCAGGTCAAAAAATATGTCCAACAGCCCCATCTATGGATCACATGACCTTATTATGTAACAGCTAAACTTAAAAGGAGGGTTTTCTACACGTTGTGAAGACAACATGGCGTTCCTGTTGTCACTCTGAGTCATCAGCATATTCATCTCAGCGGCAAAATGAGGCGTGATTACAAACTGACATATTGCACAGTGGGTCAGTCCGGGTCTCAGCTGCATACTGCATATCATTATCCCCCCGGTTGTCATGGAAACAAATCAAGAGGATGGAGTGCGAGGTACTTGTTTTGGGGTGTAATTTCCGCCGGGATTGTTTGTTTTTTTTTCCCCAGTTACAAAACGAGAAGCATGAGTCTGGCTTCAAAGCACTTCTGACTATATGTCAATTCTTCAGAGTTTTGCTGAAATCTGACAGTTTAAGATGCGTCGGATGATGTGAACTCTGTGTTCTCACTCACAGCCTGAAGCAGCGAAGCAGGAGAAACGCTCAGATCGATCTGATCTGGAGACAGTGGTCATTTGGCTTATAGGATTACTGGTGATCACAGAGTATTTTCTCCCCATCGCTGCGATAAAACACTAATTTCCAGCACACTTGCCCTCGGTCTTTATTTAATGTGACGTCATGACGCCGAAACCACGACTACATCTGTTGGCTTTCAAAAGGCCTCCATTAGAAACGGCGCCTGCTGTCGATTCAGGGTGAGTTTGTTTTGACCCCAATCTATAAAGCCGGAGGGAGAATGCTTCATTTCTTGGAGGATCCTTCAGGAAGCCCGAAGGAAAAACCACTTCAAACAACACATCATCAAATCAGCAGAGGGACGGCGCTCACACGGCCAGGAACAGATGACTGCTTCGGTGTAATTGACAAAAACAAAAACACAATAAGGAAAGTTAAATGGAATTTTAATCACCTTCTGTGCATTCATCGTTATATATAATTTACATTTCATTTTACATCGTCTTGTGTTTACATTTTAATATGTCTACATGTCTATAACACACACATCCTCAGGGATCCATTATGATTCTGATTCCGATCATTGGAGAAGATGATATATGATAAATCAACATTTATCTATTTGTTGAAAACATATGACTTCACCTCTGCTGTATAAATCCTAACTTTTCTTACCTGCGGCTGCTGAGAAATCGACTGAGAGAAGAAAACAATGAACATTAATGCTTCACGAGGCTTTGAGTTCACACACATGCGGGGGATGCTCCAACCCACCACACAGAAATCTGTGTAAATTTATTATTTAAACCTGAAATGTGTGTATTTACTGGAAAGAAGCCGGTTACATGTGTGCAGGGATGAGCAAAACATTTCTTCTATCAAATAAAATAACATCTATAAAAGTCTAAAGATAGTTTAAAGGCTATACAGCTTTTATATGTGAAATATTTAAGTGTAAAAACAATCCTATACAGGCTCAACACGCGGTTGCTTCAGGGAGAGTTGAAATCGTGTTCCCATTGGCTGATTGGTTGATTAGTTGTATTTGCT
Organism: Chelidonichthys spinosus; assembly: GCA_029853015.1. NCBI lineage: Eukaryota > Metazoa > Chordata > Actinopteri > Perciformes > Triglidae > Chelidonichthys > Chelidonichthys spinosus. The sequence continues at coordinate 18,675,736 of CM056839.1, read as the reverse complement.
CCACACTGATTGGCCCTCGCCCAGCCATGTGCTTCGTGACGTCCAATCACATTCACGCAGGTGTTCCGGGCGGATATTTCAACCTGTCGCTTGTCGCTGCTCGCTGGTGCCAACTCTTGTTTACGTCACAACACCGGATATGACTCTTAAATAACTATTCGCAGTGTAGCGCGCGCTGTCTCCCCGCGTGGTGTCTTCCCGCGCGCTGCCAGATGTCAGGACCGAAGCCGTGTTTGCTGTCGGACCTAGGCCGCTCCGTTCACGGCCTGCTGCCCGGACTTTGACCCGCCGTCCCCGGATCCAAAGGTAAGGCTGTGTGCCGCTGTGCTGCGGTGACATTTTGGCTCAGTAGCGGTTGTGTTTGCTATCTGTGGCTGCTTCGCTGCTGATGTTTGCTTGACGTCACGTGCATGGCTTTTTTGGGCGTTTCCGGCTTCCGTACTGCTGGTTGTTTAGTTTGTTATTCTGCAGAATCTGTGTTTTCCTATGAAATATGTGTATAACCCCCCAAAAAGAAGCCCATGCAGCAGTTGAGTGTATTTCTTGTTACTATAAGTTCTAAAGCGAGTGTTTGAATCCTCATGTTTGGGCTCATTTGTTCCTATTGGCAGTTTTTGGTTGCTTCCTATTACCTCATGCTGTTTATTGCATCAGAATTCTTTATTAAACTTTCTGTTTGTTGCTGTATCTATCCTCATGCCTGTATGCCTTTCAGCAAAATACGTCTTGTTATTTTGTCTTTCTAACGTCCCTCCCACTCCATTAATTATGAATATGTTGCATTATGGATTGACATCTGCTGCTCACCTTGACTCTGCAGTTGAGGAAATATCAATAACAAGCAGACAGCCTAAAGCTGAGAGAAACACTTTATTTTTCTTAATGTTTTTCTTCATATCCACGCAGCACCAGGATCAGCTGGTCGTCTTACTGTTACAACAGCCATGGTAACCGGTCAGTGGTGGCATTTCTGAGTTAAGTCTGTGGGAGTTCTGGTTCCTCAGCAGACTTTTCTGCGTTTTCTCTACTTTTGTTAACTTTATATGATTTATTATTCATGTATTTTGTCCAAAACATATTTTTCCACTGGCTGCCAAGGCAATGGGTCCTGTTGAATAAAATGAGAAATACATTCTCTATGATTTGATAGAAAACTGTGTTTATGACCAGCTGTTGAACGCTTAGCCAGCTGTGTGCATTGTTCCCAGAGGATGTACCCTAATACTGGTCTTACAAAGGAACATTGAATTGATATTACCATATATGTATTTGGTATATAGTGCTTATTATTAGTATGCTCCATGTGATGCTGATTGTGGTAAATAGACACCAGCGTGTCGGCAGTATCACAGCGTGCATGTTTGCATGCTGATGGCGTTGAGCTCGTTGAGTCTCCATCACGGCTGCCGACGCCTCGCTTGTTTTCTGATGTCACTGAGAATCAGATCTTCTTCGTCTCCAGTCGTGGATTTAACACGTCGGTTTAGTTTCTGCTCTGAAACACCTACGAGTTGAAAAGGTGTCTTAATGCTCGACTGCATCCTCTGAAGACGTTCATTCACCCCTGCCGGTACCACACCTTTGCTTGACTGCTGACTTGTGAAACACAAAAACATACACCAGGGTTTGTCAGTTGGTAAACTTTGAAGGTTTACTTTCTGCTGTTCTTTGGATTTGTCTCTGAATGCATGACTGGCTGAAAGGCTGGGTAACATAAATGCGGTGGCGCCCAGAAGAGCTCCTCACCCCTGACTGACCTGGACCGGTTCATATTGATCGTGCTGCAGACGCTCCCCGGTGTCCTTGGGTTTGTTGGAGCATGAATTTGGTTGAGAAATGTGTAACGGAGATAATTACAAGCAGGAGCGCAGAGCTGCGGTACTAAAGGATGACGATTTAATCGATGGGAGTCAGAAATAACATAACAGTTTCAGTCTTCAGCTTCAAATATATCCACAGACTTGAAATCTTTTACAACCAGGAAATAAAACCATCTCTGACAAACTGGCTCAACCTTGAACATTTGAACCTTTTTAAAACACCATCCAATCTTTTTGTGATGCTGCATATTTTATATCACTTTTCTACAATTTCATTTTTAAGGCACATTTTGACTTTATGTCAAAATCTCAATACTTTGTAAATATCGGTAAGTTTTCCAGCAATAGAAGGGGTTCAGAAGTAATCATGAAACATTATAATAGTACCTTTTAATGTAATATTATAAAACATGGTGGAGGATGGAACCAAATAGGCTACATTTCCCAGATTTTTATCATAATTGTAACTTTTACACACTAGCCAAAGTCTATAGTGTCCCACACACTCATATTCAGTATGGATATTACACTTTCATAGCAGAGCGTACAGTATTTACTTTATTGAGTAGTCTCTATTTGATTGAAACCGTCGTTGTTGACCTCTGCTCCCTTTACTCATCTCCACACTTCATCACAAGGTATATTAGATCAATCACTCCTTTACTGTGAGTTTACCATCAGCTGTTCCTGTGACCTGCTTTCTGCCTGAACACCACTCATCTCTCCAATGACGGAACATTTTACAGCGAGGGGAGAGAAAAAAAAACAGAATTACACTCCAGCGAGCCCAATGAGTGTCAAGTAATACTTGGGATGAAATCCTACCCACTGAGTTTTAAGAGCTCAGCCTCCAGCTTCCAGTGTTTTTAAATGGCTGTAATGAATTTCTTCTCCCGCTGTGCTCTCATCAGATTTTCATCCGTAATAATATCCAAGTAGGTAAATGTCGCTGTTGGACTGTTGGTGGGAATAAGAGCAGAGAAAATTAAAATGCATGACGTACATTAGCATTCGGAAGAGCTGTAAGCACAATACAGTCTTTGTTTGCTGATAATAATACAGCAGCTGGGCTAAAATGAGAAGTAAGCAACACTGCCAGGTAGCTTGTGGGCCCATTTGGTTCCAGACCAGAAGCCAGACCAGGTCCTGGTGCTGCTGGTGAACCAGTTGGACATCTCAAGTAAAGGTGATGTGTGTGTTTTTGGTGCTTTAGTGACGTCTCGTTACCATGGCAATCGATTCTATAAAGATGTGTTTTTGGATTTGGGTGGACCCGTTTCTGGGCAGAAGGTTCCCGCCGCCGCCGCCGCCGCCGGCACATCCTGACCTGCCCTCCTGGTTTCCTGCTGTGATGTGAAGTGACATTGATCAAGACGAAGCTGCGTGTTTTCCTCCCGGTCATAAATCTCCAGCTGAGAAACAAGTCTCCACCTGTGACACCGACACCTGTTATTTACTATGAGAGCGAGAGTTTTACAGTTTTACAGAAACACGTAGAACCATTTGGGCTTTCATAAACGTATATAAAATATGATATATTTTTATTTGATGAGTTATTTCCACAATAAAGTAAGGAAGTTATTCTAATAAATCATTGTTTTGTTGGATATTTACAATAAATCCTTTTCATTTTGATGAAATAAGCAGAAAACTTCACTCCCGAAGCTCATATTTATGACAAGAACTAGTTGATTTCTTGAAAAATCTGCTGAAAAGGTTCAGCTTGACTAAGAAAACGCAGCCATGAGGATTCACGGCCATGTTTAAACGTCCCGAGGCACAAGAGAATCGTTCAGAAACCGATTCCTCTTCGTGGCAGCAGTCAGTCAGAAATCCTTGAGGTGAACTGAAACGAATGAAAACAGCCACAAAGTGATCATGTAGCCATTCATCACCTGAGATTCACAAGGTGCTCGCTGAGTGAGTTTCGATGTGTTTCTCCGTCACCACCTGGGCTGAAGTCCTCCGAGACGAGAGGCAGGAAAGTCTGAGGCATCGACGTTTGATGACCTTTCAGCAAACACAGACCGAATATCTATTTTTAAGTGTTTTCTATTGTTTTCCATCTTCATGTCACTCAGCATCGCTCCGCTTCTCTGCCCAATTATTGCTTGATATGGAGTATTTGGACTAATGGGAGTTCTGCGTGCTCTGCAGGCCTCTAATGCAATCAGCTAATTGAATACCTTTTTGTTAATTTCATAACAGCCAGCCATTTGGAGCAGAACCAACCACTTATCCGCGTTTCGAACACTATGTGTGAGGCTGGAGAGGGTGGATTTCTTCCTTTTGATATCTGTGTTGTAAACATCTCTAAAAACCACTGTGTTGTGTAAACCCGATCCCATCTCTCTAATTGGTGCTTTTCACTGAAGTGCCTGCAGACACTCAGAAACAGAGTTTAGTAATAAGAGGCATCAAGTAGTTTCTTTCATATAATATTGGCTCATATAATATTAGCATTTAATCCAAATCGTCCAGAATAAGTGCTAAACATTAAATTAGGTATTAAAATGTATCTTCCTGTGAGGAGCTGCGTATGGACGAGACCGTTAGAAACAACGATGGCGTCGATCAGCATCAGTTCTCACAGAACCGGCACTGAAGGCTTTTCTCCGTAGAAAAGATGTTAATGGACCTACTTGCACTAGTTTGAACAAAATTACTTTCCTCATCAATATGCAAATTTATGCGGCAAGATGCTGCAACTGATTAGATCATAATGCATTGCTTTGAAAACAGAAAACTAACACTGTGTGTGTGTGTGTGTGTGTGTACATACATACAGTATATACACTGTTTTCCATCAAACAACTGAAGTGAAAATTCAAGCCTGCTGTGAAGGATTAAATGTAATCTGAGGTGTTGCTGCCCTCTGCTGTCCAAACAATGAAAGACTCATATAGTGAAAAACTGAAATATTCAGTGTACAGTGATCTTAACATCTTAATTTCTGAATAAAAATATATATTTATTTATAAATAGTCATAATTTTTGCTTAATTAATGACATTTGTTGCAATTAATTTTGACAAATCAATAGATTGTGATCCAGTAGCAAGAAAGATGTAAAGATATTATCTGTAAATAAGTAATGAACTGACATCACAATCCACTTTAAAAGAAATACAACTATATAAAATATACAGAACTTCATTTAAAATCTGTCTATTGTCTTCATCCACAGCAGTTCTGATATAAAAACTTTTAATTACAGTGTTTCAGTTTCAACCAGAGTGCTGAATGATGACCTGATTAACCCTTCAAATGTCTAAACTTGTGGATTTGCCTCATTAACAAACCTCTGAGTCTATCAGAATCAACGGAGTGATACACAATTCGGGATGCATCTTTGAAATAATTTATTCAATATTCATATATGGTAATATAATGGTTTCCTCATGAGCAGCATATAAAATATTTACAGAGCAAAGCATTAATAAAAATGACGGATCCTGCTGGGAAAGTGTGTGCTTATATTGTAGAAGGCGGTAATATTTCAGCATCTTCCAAGAGGACTTCTTCATTTAACAATCATTGACCCTGGATATCTCTATCCCAGATGTGGAGGTTCTGGTAGCTCATTAGCACAGCTTGAAGTCTGAATGGTGGTCCGGGATTAAGAAAGGCAGCAGTTGGATTGTTTGGTGGACTCCCTCCCCTGAAACAAAGAGAAAATACAGTTAGAAACCAAAGATTTGCCCCACAGTCCCTACAGTCATTAAAAAAAACACTTGGAAAAAGGCAAATCAGTTTTTCTTCTGCCAAAAAGAGAGGAAGGGTTGCCATGGTAACAGTGTACCTACATGTCTTCCTGTAAGCATGCTACTGATGCCTAAGCTTTCCGGGTACCTGTTGTCTCTGCTGCTGACGTCTGTATTCTTCTTCGCTGGCAGCGAGGGCCTGAGCCAGAGCCAGATCCTCCTGCTCCTGAGGACTGAGACAAGCAAAAGAGTGGAAACAAACGAGGTTAAGGACCTGCGAAGGAGTGACACCTCCCTGCGATGTGCGTGTATGTGATCATCTTCGTAAACATCCGACTACATCCCACGACTCGATTCTCAAAGCAGCAAAGAATCTCGACACAATGCAGAAGCTGTTGATGTCACGAACCTTTCAAACACGTAGGCTGGAAGAACGGTGACAAAAGGAGCCTTTTGTTGATTTTAATCATCACCGCTGCACGTTTCCTGTGAGTCATTTAACTTTTGTTTTTAGACTCACAGCTTCCTGGCTGTATTCACAGTAAATGTGAGAGAAACTTTAAAAAAAACAACTTTTATAATTGAATTTCTGATTTTCGGTATTGTGATTTTACAGGCGTTTCCTTGGTGTTTTGCATTTACTTCGACGACGCCTTTCTAACCTCGAGGAAGCTGTTAAATGGATAAACATTCTGATTATTTTACACTCGACTGTGTTGGCGGCCCTCTGCTGCAACACGGCTCCACCGTTTTAAGCTGAAGGTGATCATTCTTCTAGGTTTTGATGAAGGTAACTCACGTAAGCGACGGCTGAACCGCCGGTCTCGACTCAGCCAAAGACATCTCCAGAGCCCTTTGCAAAGCCTGCTCCTCCGTCTGCCATGACACAACAGAGCAGCACATGTTTACATTTCCCCCTCGTGTTTTTGGAAATGATTAATCATGTCGTGTGAATAACGCCCGTACCATGCCAGCCTGAAGTGATGCCGATGGTGGAATTACATTCTGTGCTGAAACGGAAGTTGGAATCCGCTGGGGAATGCTGCGAAAATAAAAACACGTCAACAAAATGTAATCGAATATTTTAGGCTTCTATTTGAAAAGCTGATTATTTTCTCTTACACATTTTAAAATCAATACTATGTAGACATGTTTACCCAGTGCTGTGGCCTCTGTTGTTTGTGCTGACACCATTAGAAACGGGTCTAGAGGATCCTGAACTAGAACCAGAGGCAGAAGTGGAGGAAGCACCTTGAGCTCTCATTAAAGCAGAATGTCTACGAGAGGAAACGATAAAAATCAGACATTCCGACTGCAAACATTCAGATGAACGTAATCTGGAGATGTGACTGCACCCACCCGGATTTGGACAGAGGTTTGCCATCAGTCTTACAATCATGGTCTAATGGGTGCCGGTGTTTAAGACAGTAATTTGCATGACACTGGTCACAGGTCACTCGCATCATTTCCTTCTGCTTACAGCCTCCTTTAGAACATTTATTGGTGAAAATCTGAAAGAAAAAAAAGTCTCATTATTGTTTAGAGTCAAATTAAAGTCAAAGGCGAAACACCTCAGGATTATACGAACCTTTCTCTTTCTCTGCGCGGGGTCCGATTTGCAATCCCGATCAATGTGTTCGCCGACTTTAATGTCGGGCATCTCTCCTCTCTTGATGGGGATGGGGATGTCGCACAAAGGACAAACTGGGACCTGGACGTCCTAGAAGGGGAAAACAAAAACCAGAGACGAGTTTAACTGGGAGATTATTTATTTGTTTAATGCACCAAAATGTCATCAATAGACAAAAAGCAGATATGTTCCGCTTTAATGTAAAAAGCAAGTTGACTAAAGTGATTTAATTGGACATAAATAATTAATAAGAACCCAAAGAAATTGCCTCAATTTGTAGCGTTACCATGGAAACTAAACGAAACTTCATGTTTACAAGCAGCCAACTCACCTTTTTGTAGGACGACATGCATTTGTGATTTGCATAGGTGATGTGGTCTTTGCAGAAAATCTCCTTACAGGCGTCACATCTCATAGGAAGGAAATCTGTCACGTCAAGAAAGTGTTTTTTCAATATCAAGAATCAAGAAAAAAAACAACAACAGGTCAGACATTGTGATCTTTCCGCCCCAAACTCTCACCTAAACGTTTGCAGGTCTTCTCAGTGCAGTGCTCTCCCAAATCCGGGAACTCCATGACACATAAATGCCCCGACACAGAGGCGAAATCTCCACAACCTGAAGGAAGAAGAACTCAGGAGCTTACAAACAAAGCTGTGACTGGGCATGCTAGCTTTAGCTATCATATTAGCAATGCAGTTAGCGATTTAACATTATTTATTTCTATCATTGTGGCAGGATAGCTTCTCTTAAAACACTGTTTTTTTGGCTTTCATGTGTTAGTTAGACGGTTGTCTTGGTAAAGAAAACAGTGTGTGTGTGTGTGTGTGTGTGTGTGTGTGTGTGTGTGTGTGTGTGTGTGTGTGTGTGTGTGGTGTGGTGTGGTGTGTGGGATACGTCATTCGCAAATAGGTTGCTAACTTGCTAGCTAGCTAGGCTAAGCTAACTTAGACAATTGGGTTGGTTCACGTTACATAACACGCTGCAGCTAAGATGACCTCAGCTATACGATCGCCACCGTAACACACCAGAAATATCTGTACCAGGCCAAGTCATCATAATCGGATGTGACCGATAATAGGCCTAGCAGTTTGTTAGCCACGTACATGCTAGCAACGTACATGCTAGCGGCTAGCGTGTTTTTAAGCAATAAAGAAGACCCGAAGCTTCTCTTTCTCCCCCTCTAGACCCAAAATAAACAGTTAGTTAACACGTAGTTGTTTTCCAAAGTGTTCTTTTAGCTGACTGGGTTCGCTGGCTGGCTAACCCCACTTCAATCTGACAGCTACTGTTAATCTGAAAACTAGCGTTTTATTTTCACTCACCAAATCCCGTTTTCTCTTCGGCCTGTCGCGTTAAAGTCCGATGCAGCGGTCTTGAATAATTAATTCAGATTTTTTTTAGTGTCCTTCTAGACGGCAGTTAAACATCGATCCCTGAGCACCTCTGCCTGTCTGTCTCTCTGCTGAGCTGCTGTCTTGTTATCGTCTAGTTTTGATGTGTCATGCACGCGCCCCGCCCACGACAATGGCGTAACCTGACGTCAGAAAAACACAAGTCATCCCAGGTGTGTTTTATAAACAGTCACTAGAAAAGGCGGGTAGAGTCTAGAAAGATCCAGTAGTCGTCGTGTTTGGAAAAGTCTGGAAGGATCCAGACGTTTTCAGCTCGGAAAAAAAAACAAACATGGGATTTGGTGTCGCTACTGTGATTTGTGTCGGGATGTTGTTGTTTTTTTAATGTTTTTATGAGCACTAACGACAGCTCCTTCCTGTCTTCATCTGCTTTATTTCTCTTTTTTTACATCACAGATTGAAAAACACCGCTGTCTATTTTGGAGGTTTTTATTTTGAAAGCTCGTACCGGACGTGTCATTAATCATGAGTGTTTACTGCCCTCCCGTGGTCGAAATGGGGAACTGCAACACATTAAATTAGCCAAATCACGACGTACACTCGTGATAGCACGGTGACTGATTGGTTATGGTAATAATAACAGGGTCAGCCAATCAGAGGCAGAGTAGGACGGCTCGTGATTACTTTCTAAATAAAGTCAGCAAACTGATGCAATCATAAAATTAACAGCTGATTACAGTCAAAATGTATTTGATTTCAGACTAAAGACTTATTGTTGGATGAGCTAAATTACTTTTAATATTTTGCATATCAGTGTGGAGCATATTATTGGGGACTAGAAGACTTCCTTTTTGGTGAGTAAAACAAGCTTTACCTGCAGATGTAAACCAATGGCTGCTTGGCGAGCATCACTGAAGTGAAGGACTATTTTTCATTAGGGCTGCAGCACACATCCGCCGGCTGAGGACGGAGGTGTGCAGCCGCGAGGAAACGTGTGAGATTCCCCAAATTCACATTCCAGAATAAGTGTTCTGCTCCACTTGAGGGTTTTTCCGAAAGCGTGATGAAAAAGCTGAACACTTTCACGGCGTGTGTAGACGTATTTACCTGAAAGTTTCCCTAAAGTGGGCATCGAGACGGCGCTTTAACTGCTGAGTCGGCTGCTGGAGGCCCGTTGCAGACTGCAGGTGCTGGCCTCCCGCTGCTTTATTTACACTATGTTTTATGAGCAATTATTCCTTTTTTCTCATCATCCTCATCGGCAGCTGCAGAGTGAGAGTTCTGCCAGTGTGGGAGATGTTAACTTTTTGGATGGCGCTACATGGGGGGGATGCAATGAGGGAGTTCGGGGACGGCCTATAAAAAATCCTTTTAACCACGGAAAGGAATAGAAGTTGACTTTTTATTGCAACTTTTCCTCTGTTTGATGTGAGCTCTGGTAATAGCTGAACTCTTTGGGTGTTAGTTAACAGATTTAAACGTCTTGCTTTGTTACACCTGCAGAGTCTGCATGTTATCTCCTCATATAATCTCTCCAGTGATAGAACTTCATGAGTCTCGGCTCGGCATTCGGTTGTAGAACTAAATCACTAAATACTTTTGACTGCATGCATTTACAAACACTGCTCCTTATTTCCTGGATGGTGTGTGTGTATATATTTAATACCCTATATATTATATAATATGAATGAATTCTGCTGCAGTGAGGCCTGCAGACTCTCCACCTTGTATGCACAGCGTTTGTTTTTATTCTTTTTTTCTGTATTTATTATTTTAAACAGCTTCAAATCTCCACGCTTCCTCTTCACTCTTTCTTCATGTGAGTTTTCTCCCTCAGGGAATCAATAATCTCATATCTGATCTGAAATATGCACACCAGTTGAGAGTTGATTTAGACTTAATAGAAGTCATAATAAATTCAATCTTTTAAGCCCGGAAATGTAAAGTTCTCTCCAGTGGGTCGACGGCGGCTCTGATGAACTCATCACTGCAGATTTGAGAAGCCAGATAGAGAAATAGTCATGTGCTGCTTTCTATCTTTTTAAATATTAAAACCGGCAAAAAAAAAAGTCTTTGGAAAAAAGCCTCAAGTCATATTCAGCATTCATGGAAATGTGTGTAACTCAGCATTATTAAAAAGTGAGAAAAGAGCCGTATAATTCCAATATCACCATTTTTTTTTAAAACTCAAGTCCAATCATCCAATCTTTTGAGGATTTACCGACAACGGATCTTAAAGTATGTTCTTGTATTTGAGTATCTGGGGGGAGATCCACCCCGACATTGTTTTAGATGGCACGAAGGCTAATTCTCTCGCACGCTGACGGCTTCAATGCTGGGCTGAGTGGTGTCTTTGCAGCTCTTACCAGTTGATGGCAGCAGGATTCCTCTCCAAGCCGCCGAGGAGGAAACACCAAGTAGAGACGGATCCCAGAGGATTCACTGCACTTTGTGTGTTTTTTTTATTGTCTTTTTATTGTCATCACATGGTGAAACTCTCCCTTGTTCTCATTATAACAACATAAGGTACACTTAAGGTTTTTACAGGACAGTAGCCTGTATTTACTGTATTTAAAGGTTCTCATAGTCTGAATGAATATTGCATGCATTTAAATATGTTAATATATTATATATAATCTAATGTATGACTCTCCTGCACATTTCAGCTCCTCATGAGCAAATTATTATAATGGGATCGATTAAGTAACCACTTGAAGTGACATTAATGCAACATATTCCTCCTTTTTAAGGTGATAAATATGTAATAAAGAGTGCATCAGCGGGAGAAGACATGGGGGCCGTTACAGAGTGCAAACCTTCCTCTGCCATGCCGCCGCCGCCGCCGCTCTGGAAACACCTGGCAGCTCTCTCACGCCTCCTCTTCACTTGTTGTCGAGGATGCAATTACACATTATCAGTGGTATTAGAGGATTACAACAACCTCTCGGCAACGCCTCGACTGCATATCACTCTCGGGGACGTTGCACATTAAAAAAACTGTTCAACCACTGTTTTTTTAGAGAAAAGAAGGACACGTTTAGATTTAAATGACCTCCAATGCAGATCATACACCCAAATATGACCTCATGACATCATGAGTGTAGAAATAACCTGAATACAAAAACACCCAAGACATGCCACACATATAGAATCAAGAGTGGAGAGCAAACGGCCACTAGAGGGCACCACAGGGCTTTTTATGCACACTGCAGCCTCTCGGAGTCTGGTTGGATGAAGAGGTCACGGAGGCCTAAAGGTCAGGAGGTGCACTTCTACTGCTGAGGCGTGAGACCACATGGCTCACACAAAACAACCAAATCCACATTTTCTCTTTTGCAACACAGAAGTTCACGTTGACATGGATCCGTGGCGTTGTTGTTGGATCTCGCCGCCGCTCCGCAGTAACAAACATCTCCGGGGTTTTGGAGTCTTTTCTGTGCGGCGGCAGATGGCCGGGTGCTGCAGAGTTCTACGGCGACGACCAGATCTTTTTGTAATGTGAAGGAAGAAACGGCGAGGGAGCGCTCTCCGCTATATCACGCCATCACTTCCAATTTGGCTGCGGTCCGGATAAACGGCAACACAAGCTGAGCAACTAGTGCGTGTTTCTTCAGCCGTTGTCTCAACTTCATCCTCGGTTCTTGGTCTTCAAAGTTTATTTATTCCACATCTCTCTCCAAGCTGTTTAACGTCAAACTTTGCAGCTCTTTCTTCTAAACGTACACGGAGTCCCAGCAGCTATAGGAGCTATAATAACAAGACACCCACAGTGACAGGCTATATGCACCTATTCATACTTCCACCCATCCAAAACCATTTGGGATTATATGGAGGATGGCTTAAAATTGGGATAGGCTACACTTTTTTTTTTTTTTTTTTCTATTCCTGTAGAGTTGAATTATTATATTGAAGTTGAATAATAAGCACTGAGTCAAACAGCACACCCTTCATCTGCGGAGCTGTAATTAACGGGGGCAAAATGCAGGCGGTGGCGAAGGGAGAAAAAAAAATGCAAATTATCCCGCACAAAGGCTCCTCACAAATTGGCGTCACCATTTCTCAAATTATATCATTACTATATTTTGAAAATGTTAATCTGTTGAGCGGATTTCCCGGGGGAGTTGAGTAAATTAGTTCTATTTCCGAGACTGCCTCTCTGCAAAGGCACGGCAGCGACAAGCACCTCTGATTTGCTGATTACAATTAGACTCCCCAGTTTGGGCTCCTTCAAGCATTGATAATTTTCGGCATATTAAGCACGTTTTAGCAAAGGTGATAAGTCAGTTTTAATTGAAATGAAATTATTATTCTAATGGAAGTTTGGTTATTATTATTAGGAGGCACTAGTCATTCTAGCTTCATTTTTAATATATAAATGCTGGGGAGTGAAAAAAAAAAGAGAGATTTTGAAGGGCATTAGGGTGTCAGGATTGAATGAGGTAATTTGAAGGGAATTACTTTCTCTTCTATCAGAAATGAACTGAATTAAAAGTCCAAATCAATCGCTTTCACTTCTCCATTCTACTTTGACAGCGGCACAATTACAGATAATTAGATGGGAGGAAACTTTTAATTGTGGGATTAGAGGGAGAGAGAATTTGTAGGATCAGAGGAAAATTTCCAGGCAGAGTTTCTTGCTTAAAATCGAATCAAAGGATTTGCGAGCTTAAAATGGCATCCAGCTTTTTTTTTTTTTTTTCACCCTACTGTTTAATTGGAATTGCATCTAGTTCATCCAAATCATCCAAAACAATTAATTTAGATTTAATTCTATAATTATCATCAAATCGAATAATGTGCAACCTAATTTAGATAGTTAAAAATTAACGTGCGTGAAGTTAATTGAGTAATTAAACTCCTAAACTGCTGCCTATTAATTTGCCTGCCTAATTAAAAATGAATTTGATTCTGTGCTGCTAAAGTAAGCATCGGTGTTGGATGGCCATCTTGATAAAGCCTTGTTTTTTAAGGTTGGGGTTTGAGTTAGATCTTCATTTGGACACCTTTTAATAAGTTGAGTTTACTGATCTGGAGTCAGGTGATCGCCTAAAACACACAACATGAAGGTGGCGTGGAAGAGGTTGATTTAGGAAAGGAGGAGGAAGTGCAACTCAGTGATTGACTTCCACTCATTCAGAGACTTTCTGTGTGTGTGTGTGTGTGTGTGGCCTTCCAGATGCTCCCCTAAGTGATTAAAAAACACCATTTAACAACCATTTAAATGATCAAATAAACATTTGTCATGAAGCAAAAACGAGCAGGAATCAATAACGTGTCTGGCTCTGAGTGCAAAGTGGCTCCAAGTCAAAGGAGCATCATCTCCTTCCAGCTAGAAGACACTCTCCGGGGCGTCGGAGCGCTTCGCCGTCATACACCAGCAAAGAACATACATTTAAGTGTAATCTGTAATATGTGCTGTTTTATCTTCATAAGGTGATTACAGCTGACTCAGCACCGAGGTGACACATATCCCTACATATTCACGCACGTTGTTTTGAGGAAGAAATCCCACTAATGCACATTTTTCTCTTCCAACCTTGTAAGAAGTCGCCTGTAAAGGTTTTGTTTTATTTACGGCCAGCATTTTGGAGAGGGGGGGGGGGGACGGTGATCTGTGCTGAGGTGTGTGTGTGTGTGTGTGTGTGTGTGTGTAGCCGTCGTGATGTCTCAGCCCTCCTGGAATTCATCTGTTTGGAAGGAAAGTTGAATCAATTAGTCCATAGGCCCCATGTGCTCTTATTGATTCAGATCAACAGTACATAAATGCAATAAAGAGCAGCTGCAGCAGACGACTCTGACCTCTGTGTGAGGAGGAAAACACACACACACACACACACACACACACACACACACACATACATTTTTATTATTATTTTTTCTTCTTCTTCTCTGTGAGCAGCTGCCAAAAGGGCCAGTTATAAAAAAGGTAACAAGGCAGAGCAACGGCGCGACTGAATGCTGGTCTTGTTCGCCTTATTATCGGGTTAATTAAAGCTAGAATCTGACAATGTCACCCGCTTGTAGGAAAACGGATTTAAATGCAATGTCTCTGGAGACTGTGTCAAGGGGGGGCTGCCTTTCATTGAGCTCGACTTATAGGGACAGCATATATATATATATATATATATATATATTGGAAATGAGCGAAAAGCAATTATTTAATTTTAGATGTTCCGGAAAAAAAAAAAAACCCAGAAGAAGAAGGAAAGAAATGAATGGGGGGGAATTATTCATAAGATCTTGTCCATGTGCGTTAAAATGAAAGTTAAAATCCAAAGAGGGGGAGACGCTTTCAAACCCGCTGCGAGGAGGGGAGATGGATAAATAGGCGAGATCATTTTCTGAGGAGTTCATTAAAAATGTAAGGCTACACACTGAAATACAGACGGTTGTTATTTGGGCTCGGGGGTCAAGTGACGAGCGGATTATATACTTCCTCATAATAATATTAATTAAACAATTTGCATGCTAATAGGGTAACAATTATCGCAGCTTCTGTTGAGAGATTCAGGTTATTACAACATGCCAATCCGGGTGCCAAGGGTCAGGGAATGAGTGGGGTGCGAAATTTCAACTCTGATTAACATTATGACAGCGCCAGACTTGGGATAAATAAAGTCGAATTAATTATTTGAAGGCCTAATGAGCAGATAGGATTTAGGCTAGTCACATATTGAGTGCAGGGGGTTGCACAAGTGGAGGAGCTTTCCAATTTACTAACCTGACAGGGAATGGTGTGCATGTATGACTACTGAGTTGCTCTTTTGTTATTGGCTTATATTTCCCCCCTTTTTTTTTATTTCCCTCGTATTATTTTCTTCATAACGTTTGGTCGTAACTGCAGCTTTCGTCTTGTAACAGTAAAATATTATAGTTTCACTCGCTTTGTTCCCTTTTATCTCAGCTTTACTCCCCCCCTTTTTTTAAATACAGACACATGTCTGTTTGTTTTACGCCTCCTTAATGTATTTAAATGCTGATCCATAAATAACACGGTGAGGTTTTATCTTAGCTCCACGCAGCTCAGGGATATTTTATCATTTAAAAATGTAAAAATAGAAAACGTAATAACAGCTGTGGCTTTAAGCTGGATAAAATGTGATATTTTTTTTCTCTCCATGTGCAGCAGAAAAAGTCCGGCAGCCTCTGGCCTAAGCTATCCGCCTGTAGCCTCGCCTCCCCGGCATCCAGTGAGCCCTTCCTCCCGGTGGGTCCCCCGTGTAGTTGCGATGTAGTTCTTATCAAAGCCCTCCTGTCTTGTTGTGACAGCTCTGATATTGTTTATTGAGGTGGATGTCAGCTTTAATTAGCAATCGATACGGGGAGCGTTTGGAGAGCGCGCCTCTGACGTCAGCGCCCATTACCGCTTCTCATTGGGTCTCGTATTCCCAGAGCCTGGGCTAATTATTGGGAGGTTCATGTGGATAAAGTACAGCTCATCCCTCCCTTCACATCATGTCCCCTGCTCGTTGGCCACACTCACTGCATGCTTTTTAAATTCCCATCGCCGGCCTCCAGACGTCGTTCCCCCTCGCCTGCGGGATGATGGACAGCAGGATACTGGATGCACCTCACGCCCAGTTCGGAGGCTCACTCGGCGGGATGGTGGGCTTCCCGTACCACCTGAGCCACCACCACGTCTACGAATTAGCCGGGCACCAACTTCAATCCGCGTCCGCGGTCCCCTTCTCCATAGACGGATTACTTAATGGCTCCTGCGCGGCGTCGGTGGGCAATTCCAGCGCGCTGCTGTCCTCGGGCTGCGGGATGAATGGAGATAATCACACGTACAAGCTGACAGGTGAGCCACGTTATTACATATAGATTTATATATATATATATATATATATATATGTATATAAACGCTGCACAACAGCATGCCTCGGTCACACAAAGAGCGACGCAAGTTCTCCTCTCGGTGGTGCGTTCAAAGGCAGGCAGCTTCTCCCGTCTCCGTGTCGGGAAGCTGAGGATGCATCCGAGCAACAAAAAACAACAATGTTCCTGCAAGTCAGAGGATAAAGAGCGAGCATGCATGTTAACATCACAGAGGAGATACAACACCTCACATCTTCAGCTCGAAAGTTGACAGAAATCTGCATGAAACCTTGTAAAATGTTATTTATTTATTCTTAAATGGATTTTAAATGGACGTAGAATATATATATATATATATATATATATATATATATATATATATATATATATATATATTGTTTACATTTGTTTCTCGTTGTGCTGTCAGACTCGGGGGACCCAGACAAAGATAGTCCCGGTTGCAAGAGGCGGAGAACTCGCACTAATTTCACCGGTTGGCAGCTGGAGGAACTAGAAAAGGCGTTTAACGAGAGCCACTATCCCGACGTGTTCATGAGGGAGGCTCTGGCTCTTCGGCTGGACTTGATAGAATCAAGGGTTCAGGTAAATATTTATTTTGTTCCCTTTCTTTTTATATATATATATATATATACATAATTCTCAGTGTGTGTCTTTATTCCTTTGTTTATCTGCTGGACCAAAATATATCTACTAGAATAAACCTCCAGATAGGTTAATATTGAGTCATAACATACACCTTGTAATAAGTGAAGAAATAATCATTAAATAATACTAGACGGATGTGTGTTGTCTGACCTTTCACTGTTTATGTTGGCCCAATAAATCAATTATAATTACACCTTTATTTTGAAAAACAGTCGAGCCTTCACTGCTGCTGATATTATTTTTTTTAATTGAAAGCATTTCCAGAAATTCTGGCGTTTTATTTGCCAAATATATTTAAAAATATTAGATAAACTAAAAAAAAAATAGCAAATATATTCCCATCTCAATTATAGGACAACTTATTTTATTTTATTATAGGAGAATATTATAAGCTTTTAATTTCTTAATGGAGGACAGAACTACTGAAGTAAATCTGACCTCCTGTAAAATGTGAAGCTTCTATTCTTCATCCCAACTTGTAGTTTTGTCTGCACACGTCCCCCCTTCAAAGGCCCAATTAAAGGCCTAACAACACCATCAAGGTGCCACCTCACTATCCGCTTAATTACCATATTGTTAAAGCACTGGCACTCTCTGGGTCTAATGAATCCCTCCTTGCAGCGACAGACCGTTACACGTGTTCTCCTCTCTGCAGGTCTGGTTTCAGAACCGCAGAGCCAAGTGGAGGAAAAAGGAGAACACAAAGAAGGGTCCGGGTCGGCCTGCTCACAACGCCCACCCCACCAGCTGCAGCGGGGAGCCCATGGACCCGGAGGAGATCGCCCGGAGAGAGATGGACCGGGTCGAGAAGAAGAAACGCAAGCAGGAGCGACGGCTGCTCAAGTCCCAGAACCGGCTCGCTGCTGGGGATTTATTTCACACCCCGGGGTCGGACAGCGACAGCGGGGTGTCACACGTCACCGACAGCGACCACACGGGCCCCCCTTTTGACTCTGCGCAATCCAGCTGCGACCAAACGCCTCACCCTCTCCACAGCCAAAACCAGAACCAAAGACACTTGGACCGGGAGCTCGGCGCACCCGAGCTGGACTCGCCCGACGCCTGCGGCCACCGGTCGAGCCTGATGTGCTCCAGCAACGGCGGCGCGTCCAGCGCGCAGAAACTCAACCCTTTCAGCGTGGAGAGCCTCCTGTCGGACTCCAGGCCGAGACGCCACCCCGCGGCCTTACCCTCCTCACGGCCTTTGATAGGGAAGGGACACTTCCTGCTCTATCCCATCACGCAGCCGCTCGGATTCATTGTTCCTCAGACGGCCCTGAAGACGACGACGACGACGGCGGCGACGACGACGACGGTGGCGAGCTGCGAGGGCGACGCGCCGGCGGAGCGGAGCCAGCCCGGCGGCGCGCGCTGCGGAGCCTCCGCGGGATGTAGGAGCAGCTCGCCGGACTCCGTGGAGCTGGGCTCAGAGGTCAAGATCGCCCGATCGCCGCACGGCAGCCCCTCCAGCACCGGCACCGGCACCGGCACCGGCAAAAAGGACCCAGACCTCTGTTATATGCAGCGAGTCCGCTTTCGCCCTGCACGAACACAGTCCGCAGCTCCTGCAGCCTGAGGACGCAGACAGGAAGGAGCTTCACCTAGAGGTGAAGGAGCAGCCGGACCGGCCCGATTGTGTGCTCAGTGACAGTCCGGCAGACACAAAGACAGACTGTAAAGAAGATGTCGACATGGAATAAATCACTGGGGGGTAAAAACAAGCAGAATCATACTGATATACGACAGCTTTCATTAGGCCAAAGCTTCAACAGAAATCTCTGCATCAGATCTAGGTTTGCTGTGTTGACAATGGTGTGAACTCCCTCTCTCTCTCTCCCTCCCTCTCTCTCTGCGAGTGTGTGTGTGTGTGTGTGTGTGTGTGTGAGAGTCAGGAGTCTCTAGATATCCTTTAATGTGTGATAACTTGTCAAAAAAAAGAAAAAAAAAGACCAACAAAAATCCTCAAGAGCTGTAAAAAAAGGTATCATACTATTTATATATGTAAGGTTTTTCTTAAATAAATCTATTGTATACAAGCAACCTCAAACCGTGTGAGACCTTAAATAGCAGCACGCAGTGCAGGACTACAGTAGCCTACAGTAGGAAGGGCTTTCTTAAGAAATCTCATGTTGTACTTTGTATATTGCCTTAACAAATTTATTCATCTATAAGCCCCCACTGAAATGAGGTTACGAGCCTGAGGCGAAAAGGACCCGCTCGACTCCTGCAGAGTTTTGATATGAAAGTAATTATTTTCCCGGTGGCTACTGCAGGGGGATTCAGTTTATTTTAGCTCAAAGGGGGTTATAATACATTACCGATTTCTAGTGATATGAAATCACATAAACTTCCAAGAATAATAGAATTAGCATGAAAAGGCCTGGGTGTCAAATTGAAATAGGAAAATAATAGCCCCGGCAGCTGGGAGTGTGTGTGTTTGTGCATATTGGATAGGAGATGGGGATTCGTGGGGAGGCATTTTCATGAGCTTTTTCTTCTTCCTCTTCCTCTTCTTCCCCCTCTCTCTCCACTCTGTCAGGGCCCCTTGTAGCGGGGCTATATTAAGATAGATGTTCGATGATATCCCTCATTGTTCTGTCGCTTTACATTGATGTTTCTGTGTTATCAGCCTATTGATCATGCGTCGGCTGTAATGGGACGGGCTGAGGCAAACGTGCCTATTTACAATAGCAGAACACATTTGTTCTAATAGGGGCTGGTGGTCCCCGGGGAGGCCACGCGGGATCCGGGACATCTGCTCCCCTTTGCGATATTAGCAGCGTTGACCACGATATCACATCGACCCAACCACACAAAAAAAAAAAAGAAAAAAAAAAGAAAAAGGGGAAAGAAATGTCTTGTGTGCACGCGCGTGACAATATAAAATGAGAGAAAAAAAAAACCTTAAAACAAAAGAGCCAGCCGCGTGCACGCGCACACCCCCGTTTGGGGTCTTGATTTGCAAATAAATGGGAAATAATCAGAGGGGCGAGCTTTACGTCTGAGCCGGCGCAAATGAATTTCTGAGCCAGTGTCCCTTTCAAAATATTTACATAAATTTCAAACCCCGTGCAGCTGTTTGCTCTAGGAAGCAATGTCTTATTAGGTTGGGGGGTTTGAGGGGGGTTTGGGGCCAACGTGGCAACCAGGGAGCCGGCTGGAGATCAGGCCTGGGGAGGTTAGAGGTGTTTCCTCCGGCTGCTTCATGGCGCTGTATATTTCTGTCATCCCATCATATTATAGCCACCAGCTTCACTTGTAATATCTCTTATTATGACGTTTATTATGAGGGTTACAATAACAAATATTCTGACACAATTTTGGATGGAATCCACAAAACAGAAAAAAAATACCAGGTGTATTTACTAAATTGTGAAATAACCCCTCCGATTTATTCGGTGTGTATTATTTTTTTTTTTTTTCCTCCACGCTACTCTGAGGCTATTTGGGACGTCTGCCCAGTTCATCCATAATTCATTAGCAGCGCGAACAGGAGTATCGCTGGCTGCACATTGGTGGCCTTAAGGTGAAATTAGCGATTTGCTTAAGTAGTTAAGCTTTCCTTGCCTGAGAGCTGCACGCTGCATGATTCAAGACAAACTATCAATCGATATGCCCAGGCAGCCTCCAGGAGATGTGTCGGCCATGAATCACACTTTATGAATTCAATTTATACCCGGAGAAATTTTCAATTTGAACGCCGGATCATTATGGGGAGAGTGTAAATTGTTTTTGCTCTATTATGCATCGGACGCCATCATTTTTCTTTCTAATTACGGAGGTGTCAGGTCGGGCTGTCATGCAGACGCTGATTTTCAATTTAACTGATCATCATGCATTCATTTTCCCATTTGATAAATCTGCTATCTCGAAGCGTCTCCATGCCCGGAATGCTAAAAGAGAGGCGCAGATTGGCAAAGTAATAGGGGCCTGTATGCGGCAATAAGTGCAGATCAGGCAGCTAATTTAGCACCTCCTGGTATTTCCATTTCCATTTCTCATTTCCAAGTCTCAAAGGAGGAAAGCAGCCCAAAGGCAGGAAGCTGGTGGGGTTTCTACTATCGGAGAAAGACAGAGAAAAAAATCTACCAAAACGGCTTGTTTTCCACCACACATTCCCCCTTAAATTAGGATATCAAGCTTAATTAACGCTAATAGAGTTTTCTCAGTATGTGTTAGTTTTATTTAATAGAAACAAATTTGCGCAATTAATTATGGCCATGATATTAGGGCTCTCATTTGCAGCGTGCGAGCTGCAGCCTAAACCGGCGTCTTCAGAAATAAGCCTCTCATTTCCAAAGCTGAATGACTAACCAAATGTTTTTTTTTATATGACGACATAAATACGGAGCGGAATTAAACGTCTGTTATTTTTTTTTTCTGTTATTGCAGAAAATGGTTTATTATGGGTTTTGAATTTTAGATTTTTTATCAGCATCATTTTCGAGCTTTAGAGCTCATTTGATAGGACTTCCTGAATTTTCAAAAAAAAAAAAAACTGTGACAGAAAAGGATTTATTTTTGATTTTTTCATGCTCAAATCAAGTGAAATGGCCAGCCTGTGTTCTGCCATAAATCCGTCTCTCTGTACAGGCCATGTCTTTGTGTTGCTCTATGAGATCTTAGAGGCTCTGAGGGCTCAGTTCGGATAAGAAAGAACCGTGTCCCCTTTTTAAAAAAGGATCCTCCATAAAATAAAATGCCACTTGACATTTGGCTTCTCCTGCAGCAACCCTGCCATGCCTTTTAGGATTATTTTACATCTACATACACATTAATGCGCTGGTGGATTTAATCACCCTTATCTTTCCTGTGCATACCTGGGATAAGCCTGACATTACCATCTGCATTGATTTCTGGACGATCCTTCAAATCATTTTAATTATCTTGGAGAATTTCTCTCAAAAAAAACCCCTCTAATCAAAATTTAAGTGAACAAACACTTGCACACTCGAAAACAATCTAAAGTGAATTTTGAGAGAAAATTGTAGTAAATAAGATTATTTGACCATATATTGACATCTGCACTTTGATTTCCCTGGAAAAAAAAACTATTTTTTTGATGTTTATGATTTCCACACTACAGCTACCAAAGTATTAAAGCTATATTTGACTCATTTCACTTGCTTTTAAGTTATCATCCAGTCATAGCTGACTCAAGAGGGGGGATCAAAAGAGGATCAAAATGTCACAACTTTAAAGCAAACCGCTGCTGTCCAGGTAGAACGTCATCACTCCCGGGGTGGTTTTATGTTCATTAAATACTGCTTTTCATCATCTATGTGCGCCGAGTAAATCTCCAAGATTTCTGATCGTCCTGAAATAACACAAAATGAAGGGAAAAAAGAAAAGGTGTTTTTCTTTATATCTTATAGTCGCATTGAGCTGTGAGTGGGATAAAAGAGATAGTGACATGAAATGACAATTCTCATAACAATAAAAATGTCTGCTTTCTGGCATAAAAAAAAGTAGAAATTTAACAGATATCTCTGTATGGCAAACACGTGCTTTTCCACAACATGAAGGCTGTGATGTTGGACCATACTTTCACATAATACTTGTGGTATGAAAAATATGACCGATGAGAATAAATAGGAAATCTAATAATGAGGAAACGGCCGGAGAATGTATATTCTGTGAAGTTAAAACTATTTGTAAAAGGTCAAATGTTCATCGCCACACTCCTCATTGATATTCACACAATTAAAAAAAATACATATTGTTTTTACAATTCAATGTAAAAAGTTGAGAAATACAGAATACAGTAAATGAATTTGCGTTCCATGACCAATCAAACAATAATCTTTTATTTTGAAGTTTTACGGGGTAGAGGAGTCGGACTGAAGACACTTTTATGAAATGCAATAACACCCCCTTCCCCTCTTCCTTTTTAAATGTCTTTCTCATTAAATATTGCACATTTCTGCATTATGCCTTGTTTCAGAATAGCTGTAGGGAAGGATTAGTTATTAGACTCCTCTTCACAATAAGAGCCCTTGCATCCTTGCATGATGGTGAGAGAGACTGCAGTCTCTCTCAGAAAGCTCACACCTGTGACAATCCATCTGGCCTCATTATCTGAAAGTGCCATCTTTTGGATTACGCATCTTTTCAACTCATAGGACAAAACAATTATTGGAAATATCAGATGATGTGTCCTGTCAGGATAAGAGGCTCTTCTTCTTGTAAGGCTGCTTGGACTCGCACGTCAGAGCAGGAAGAACAACTGCTTTCTGACACCTCATTGCCACGGCTTCCTCCTTCTGAAGAGCCTCGCTGAAGTCCTCATGTATCAGAATGTTTGGCGACTCCTACTCTTGATGTTTGAGCACAGAATTCGACATGACTATAAATCCTTACAAGACCACATGAAATACTTCAGTAATCACTAATTTTTCAGGGACAGATTGTCAGCTATCCGGTGCAACTTAAGAGGCTTGCAAACAGACTCGGCTCCTAGAAGAGCCCGACATCATGTCCACGTCTGAATATTTGATAATTAGAAAAATAAACCCAGTTTGGGAAGTAATTCTTTGTGTGGTGGCGCTCACGTTCTGGTACTTTCTGTAGATATTCCTTTGCACATTAACAGTACATGAGTATTTACATTTTTACATGAGGCTATGATTTTGATGCTTTGGATCTGGAGGCTATAAGTCTTGTCAATCAAAGACGAGGCAACAACACAGATATCTGAGCCAGTTTTACTCTCACTGACTGCTACTTCTGGTCTGAGTGCAGCATAATAAGCATTAGCTCCTAATTATCTTAAAGTCTACGTGATAACTCACTTCAAAATGTTGATAACATGTTTTGCATTAATATATAAGCACCTTTGGCAATATGGTGATACATCTACGCGTGCTAATTATCACCTTCTCTGGTGATTCTATATCTGAAAAAAAAAAAAATAGTTTAAAGGATTTACAATAAAATTCTTGGTCTCCATTTGGCTCCAGTTCACACACATGTAGGCTGACTGGCAGACGGGTGCCCAAGTGTAGACTGAGGTATTTGGAGCCTTCAAATAAACTTTGGATGGACTGTTCAATCTTGTTGGTGCAAATGATTCTTTACACTTTTTTGATTTAATAGCGCACGCCATTATTTATTTTTTTTACATTAATGCATTACCATATCTACAGCAAGAAGTGTTCCAACATGAATGAGTAAACCTGTTAATGTTCAAATGCAAATTTAGATCCTTTTCTTTGTCCGACAATATCTGCTGGTTAAAGCGTGATGAAGGTTATGGCCACGTTTGAGCATCTAAAACCACTTAAAGTTAAGGTGTGGTTAATCACCATGGTTACAGGCTGCAATGGGACAGAATATCGGAGAAATTCGTTAGAGACAGGATTGCAGATTTATAGAAAACAACTAATTGAACGTCGATCCTCCGTGTGCTGGAGCTCAAGATGTAGGAAGAGTTCAGCCTTCGTCATGGTTTCTTGGGCGATCATTAGCTGAACAGAATCATGTTTCTCTTCGTGGCAAACCGATATTCTCCCAAACAGTAGGGGGCATTGTTCTGGGAAACTTGCGTGGAGTAATTGCTTTGCTTCCACGTAGTTTGGAAATGTCTGATGTGCATGGACATCGACCGGGACTCCCACTAAGTGTAACTGTCGTGACCATCACAGACGTATCCAATCAGACGTTAGGCTGTCGGTTGGGAGTAGCTTTAGTTTAAGGAGACAGGAGACATTTTTACGACACCAATGAACCAACATTTAGAGTGCAGACTTTCACAAGTGGTTAGTGAGAAAGATGACCAGGGAACAGGTTGCAGTGCACCGTGGGTTCATAAAAAGAGCCATTTGAGTAACAAATGGGATGCTGAACACCCTCCAGAAACGGGTAATGGTCACCTCCATAACACATAATGTAGAGAGAGAAGACCCCGCCCCTTCTTCTGATCCCAATGATCTGCTGCTTGAAGAAAAGTATTTCCAGACTACCTCTGCAGGGATTTCTTCAGTACAGAAGGATGGAGATTCAGCCGATGAGGGATGTGCAAGAACGGAGAGCAAAGCCTTTGTGTTCAAGCAGTAATAAATAATCGTGCTAAATAAGAATTTGATTTCTAATTCCTAATGCCCAGAGGTTGTTTGGGCAGTTAAGGTTTAAAAAGTATCCTTCCAAGCATTGAGATCTCCTTTAAGAGCATACAGCGTTCATAACAGATACTCGGACAAACCCGGTTTTCACATTCAGTTAGTATAAATCAACACAAACAAGACCCTGGTTCCTGGTGATGAGAGAAGTGCTTCTTATACCATTGATCTGACCCAGCAGGAACTAGCTGCTGCTGTAGCAGTGGGTACATTAGTGTGGCCAGGTTACCTCCGTGCTCCAGGTCCCAGTGTAGGATTTCATCGTTCAATGAGCCAATCATTTCTTTGAATCTTTCTTGCTTGGATCCATGTGAATCACCACCAGGGTATGTAGCTCAGAAGAGGAACCCAGTTGTTGCCTGAAAGATTTGGGAGAAAATGAAACCATCTATTGTTCAATATCCGCGTCCCGAAGGCCCCCTCGCATGAGCATCATCCAAGGCGAGACATTGCTGTGATCCAAGGAAGAAGAGGATGCCGCTCCAGAGCAAAGTCCCATGTGGACTTCCCAGAACAGCACGGCTGAATCATGGGGATGCACGGATTCTCAAAGACCACCTTATCGACTAAGAGAAAAAGTTGCAGTTTGAAGAATAGTTGGTCAAAGTCTAGCAAGTTGTTAGGTAGAAAGGTGCATTCTGTTTGAATGGGATGTCTCATTTAAATATGTACCAGCTGTCCAACCCAGCCTGCTATCAGAGTAGAGAATGCCACTGTGGTTGGCTAACGGACTTTCCTGTGTTTACGCACAGCTGTAAAGGAACCCAGAAACTAGCCTAGACCACAGTAGACTGCGGTTACTAGTAACCACAGGAAATGGATATAGACGGACATTCATTGGCAAACACTGGAAGTAAGTCCTGGTTGTATGATACGCTTGTTTTGTTTGGATAATGGTGATACAGACGGAGAGTTTAGTCCAACAGCAAATTAAACACACTCACAAGCTGAGATGGTTGACAAGAGAATAGCCCGCAATCCAGAAGAAATATGTTCATATCGGATGAATCTCAAGGCGCAATCTACATCCAGTAACAGATGTTAATGAACTCCAACACAGGACGTAGTGTTGTTTGTATGTATAAATGCTCCTTTTAAATGAAGACCTCCACCTTTAAGGCCAGGACACTATATATCAATTATATTGTGTTATTGCTTATGAAGTTTTGCAGTAAAAAGTAATGATTCCTTGAAAATTGCTTATATAAAAATCTTGGAACTTTGTTACACTGGATGGAACACAGTGTAATTATAAATTAGTGTTTTTAATGATGAATGGAATTATTTATCTATTAGATTTGGTTACTTTTAAGCATTTTATTTAATTATTAATTTAACCAACAATGAAACAACACAACAAAAATGACCCTGCAATTAACACCATATACTGGTTATTTGTCTTTATTAAATATCTTGACCTTCCATGGCCGGATCCATCATCGCGCCTTTTAATTATCGCCTCATGAAAAGCAATTAAACTTTATTTTTAATACTGTGACTCTAATGAAGTGTGTTTACGTGTTTTAAAGAGTTGATGGTGAAAAACAGAATTTATTTGGTTTTGAGTAAATATATTTTCCATATGAAAACGGAGGCTTTGAGACAAGGACTCATGGCATTAATTGGATATTTTAAACCTCACATTTGCATACAGTAACAACACCTACATTAACTGTTGTATATCTGTTGCTTTGCAGAAATAGAAAGTTCTGTTTACATAAATGGAAGCATATTTAACTGGGCTCCACGTCAGTAGACTACTCTGTGTATGTAAACACTCTGGTGGTGTATGTCAATTTAATCTGGGATACTGAGACAAGTAAACTTCATCATATCCCAATTATGGTTATTTTTCTTGCGATTAGTGCAAGTGTGATTTTTCGGAATAGCCCGATCAGGCATGTGTATGGATATTTGCGATCGAGAGGCGAGATGCGTATAAACCGCATTTACCGTATCGCACCTTAACCGGGATATCAGCCATTTATCTGGAATCCTGTGTGCATGTAAATGCTGTCATTGGGGGTTTCTGCCGCTCGGCCTGTGATTTGTATGAAAAACACAGGCGTTTTCCTTCCATGACTTCCCAGGGAATCTGCGCCCTGGAGGTTAATGAAGTGTGAAGTGTGAAAACTTCCTGAGATGGGATGAGTTAAATAGTGTTCTCAGATGTTAAAGCCACACTGTCCAAATGTATTTGTGTGTCAGTTCTTTATAAGTCTTAAATCTGGCAAACATGCCCCCGTGGGCCATCTGCTCCCACTTTTTTTTTTCGTTGGGCTAATGCCATCTTGTGTGTTCCAGTCAGTCCACATAAATGGGTATAATAACAAGGTCTAAGTGAGAATTCGAATTGAATTCATGGAATTTACTGACATTTGTTGTTTTTACTGTTCAGTATCTGTTTTTATATATTCTGGATTTGACAAAGTAACTGACAGTAAGACTGACATTTAGACGTTTAAAGGTATTTAACACTACACAATAAAGCACATATACATACTGTAAGCACATATGATGCTGTGTAAATTATAAGTAACTGTCAATTAATTTATTAGTAACCAGTTATGGCATTTACAAAGAAAATCCTTAATCTACAGCTACAAATAAAAGTATCAACAACTGCAATTGGTGTCAAAAGGTATTTAAAAGTATGTCACCACCTCTAATACCTCATAATAATAACAATAATAATAAACATTTTGATATATATCTTTGGGAATGAATAGCTCAACCTAAAAGTAAGACCTCTATAATGGATACAATATGTGCCTAAGGGGGACTTCACTAATAGACATTTTTGGTTGCAATTAAAACGGTTCCTCTGAAAGGCCTGACATGTCTTCTAAGGGAAGAGTCTCACACCCGGCTCCTTCCTTTCGTCATTAAAGTGATATTGCAAATGTTCTTAGCACATCAAGGCCAAGACCCCAGATCTCACTATTACATGCACATTATTTAATCCTTGGGCTCTCTGGTAGTACTGACATGTACAATTTCTGTCATTAACGTGCCTGTAAGCTCCGGGATGGACCAGACTAAGAGATCCACTTGAGGTCCAGTTTTTCATTTAATGGCCCTGGGGAAGAGGGGTTCAACTGGGCCTGAAATGTTACTCTAAAAGTGCTCTGTTGAGGAGCATGTTATGGCTCTGTAGCCGGGCCCCGATCGATCACATTAGGGGCTAAGGAAGTGGCGAGGTGTGACAGCCCAGAAACATTTCAATACTGACACGGTGTGTCTGAGAGCTTCAGGCACACTTCTGGAAATAAAGGTGGGGGGGGGGGGAAAAGCCTTGTATCCGTCTTGTAAATGGGTGTGATTAGTCATAAAGGGGCTTATTGTGCAGAGGCTGGAAGCAAATTAGAGGTGATAGTGGGACAGAATCAATGCTGTTTACCTCTCGGATGTGTGAGCGAATCCATCAGCGGCGGCGAGGACGGCCGAGGATCCCTCCTTCCCAACTGGTTATTGACAGTTTGAGGAGAACCTGAGGAAAGAACATTTTAGCACATAACATTCATTTCTACGCTATCGACGAGTGGACAGGGCTTTCGAAATAAGTGATCAAGAAGGGGCACCACCCATAGCTTCTTAAGCCAGATGTATAGGCAGCTTGGAGAAATGCATATTCACCTTCTCCTTTTCTTTAAAGGAGGATCATCATAAAGACTGCGCTGGTCTCCATGCACCAGATAAGAGCCTGAGGTCTGGTCCTTACCTTAAACTAATTTACATCAAACATGATGCTTGAAAAATGAATTTACATGCTAAATCTGCAAGAATCACAGATGATGTGATAGTGATTCTCACCGTATATCTCCAGTGACTATCGCTACTATTTCTACTATTTCTGACAATCAAACGATCATGAAATGTGATGTTTGACCGCTTTATGGAATTAACAAGTCATGCTAATAAAACAGCCTTCAACAGCACTCGTCCAACACCTACCAGGTGATATATTTCCAGATATATTAATTTGACGAGACGAGCCAGAGGATGAATTTCATTCAATGCTAAGTGTGAGTAATTAGCGATTCTTCAACGAGAACTGTCCACTCTGTCATTAGAGGTTAAATGTTCCTTTAAGAGAGCCCATATTGCATCCCGGGCCAGCAGACTTTCATTCCTCCGCGGAGGGACAATAACTGCAGTCGGTCTAGATGTTCTCTATCTGCTCTAATTAATGGGTTCAGTTTGTTTAAGAGCGCGTTGACCCTAAGAATAAAAGGTGCTGTATACTCGACAGATTGTTAAGCCGTTTGAGGCAAATTTGGGATTTTTTTTTTGGGGCTATATAAATGAAATTAACTTGACTTGAACATTTGTCAAAAGAGGAAATTAGTCGGCACGTGTTGAACAAAGAGAGACACTTAACAGGTATTGGACATAGAGAGGAAAGTGGATGTGATTTTTATTCAGGCTTGAATGGAAACAAAGGACTAATGGGTCCAAACTCTCAAGTATCTTAAACAAGTATTATAGATTGGAAGCATTATTGGTGACTGTCCATACTGGCCATGATGTGATTTCTTACAATAGTGATTTGAGTCTCAAAATGACCTTGAAAATTCATCTGATGATTAAAAAAGTCTCAGTTTGACAAATGAAGTTTCTTCCAAAGTTCCCGCCTTTTCAGTATAAACATCTTTGTTTTTCCAGGATGCTGATTCTGTGCTGCAGCAGCAGCATCAGGATACATCAAATAACAATGTAAAGAGGGCCTTTTTGTGCTAAACATGCAGCATATTTGGAAAATAACTTGTCTAACTCAGACTGCTGATGCCTAATATTGATTATTTTTTTTATTATTTTAGCACCAAACGATGGCTGTTGATTTTAAATTGTGTTAATTAAAATGTGTCTTCATGAGGAATGACAACAGCAACCAAAAAACTATTTCAATATACATAAAAGACATGTGGGTATTGTATGACTGGCTGACACCCCTTTAATTAATTGCATGTGAACTTCATAATGAAAGCTCATGAGCAGATATCTGTTTTCACAAACGTGTGACATGATCCTCTGTCTGTTGGAAATGTTTTTCCAACAGACACTTAAATGTTTCTGTGCAGACATGTAGCTTAATCTGTCTGTCTGTCACAACAGGACCTGTAGCTGTCGAGTCTCTCGCCTGACCGTGTCACAAGCACGTGTTGGTGGCTTCGCCGTCAGCGGCGGCGGCGGCGGCGGCTGGAGAATACACCAAACAAGTCAATCACGAGGAAAGTCACACACGGGGAGAGAGATGACATTAAGGAAATAATAGTATAACTTGCAGCAAAGAGGTGAGCTGACCCAGTTCTAGCGGTAGACCGAGGGAGTCTCAGAGGACCGGTTTCTCCTCCGGAGAGAGGTGACTTTGTCCTTGATGGAAGGAAGTCTGCGGACGCGACGGCACAACACTAGTTTTCCCTTCAAACAGTCAGATATGAAGCTTTACTCCTGAACAGGGTTTAAGATGCTTTTAAGGAAGCGTCTTTAAAATCAGACTGAAATATGGTCAGTGTTTCTTTTTTTTGTTATTAAAATATCATATCTGGTAAAAAGTACCCTTGGTCTGACTGACCGTATGCTAAACCCCTCCCTAGAACAACCATTTTCCAATCATTGCTTAACAACCGTAACTAGGCACTGCAGGTCTGTCTAGCCTTGGATTCCCAATTGAAATGTTGTACATGGGGCTTTAAAAGCTATATATACAAAGAGTTTGGGTGCTGGGTTTCTTTTGTTAACCACTTCTAAACCAAAACATAGTAGCACCCCAGGGCTGCGTTTTGAGCCCACTGCTGTACTCCTTGTAAACATCTGTGTGGTCACTATGTGGCGATGTGTGACTCCGACACCATCACGTTGCTTTGTGTGTGTGATCATATATCCGAAGAAAAAGGCCTCCCTGAAGGAATTAGGTGGTGAAGACGGCAATCTAGTCCTGAACGGCGGCAGGCAGGAGCTGATAGTGGACTTTGCCCTCCTTCATATCAGTAGGTCCTTGGTGGAGAAGGTGGACAGCTTCAAGTACCTTGGTGTTCTCATGATGAGGGCCTCATTGAATGAATCCTGACCTAAGCTGCACATTGAATAGGACATAGGACTGCGAGACCTTGCTTAGAGTAATTTGTTCAGGCTGAACATACAATAGGCAGCCTTCCATCCAGTTGAGGATCCATACTTTACAGTATTGGCCTTTTCCCTTATTGAGGTCAGGAAGAAGGTACCGGATCCACCAAGCCAACGCTGAGGTATCTGCTAAACAACTGTTTAGAACTTGAATGTCATCTGCAAGTATTGTTAAAAGCAGCCTTTAAATTTTTTTTTTTATAATTGACTGTTCTGTCATAGATCTTACAGCATGTCTGCAAATTCAAGATATCCTCCACTACAAAAGTGGTTTCCCCATTAATGAATAGAACATGAGATGAGGAAATTATTCCTTGAATTCTCTGGGCAGATAATGATTCTCATCTTTATCAGTGGTTTATCTTCTAAGGTCAAGATTAAAGTGAAAAGTGATGTGAACCCCCAGTGTCTCCAATTAAGAAGGGAGAACAAGAAGGAGAGAGGGAAGAGAGAGAGAGAGAGAGAGCAGAGGTGGACTCTGCTACATTACTCTTTCTGGTCCCTAAAGTATCCCTGAGAAATAGAAAACACAATTAAATTATGACACCTGACATCTAGACCTCACATCAGTGTGAATCATAATGGACTAACCACTGAAAGTGAGATCCTGTCAGATGATTAATGTGATCACACACATTAGCACCTCTCTAGCTTGACTTTTTTCTTTTTTGGAGTCTTATTGTCTGGTTTTGATAAAGACTTCGGGATAAATGTCTATATACCGCATAGTTTAAAAAAAATCAACAACATTGCACTGTTATGCCTCCATGTGGTATCTATTACCCTCAGCAGGCAGCCAATTTCTCACAGGCAGAGGCAACATCGTCTACCCATTTATCCATCCATTTATGAAAGCTCTCGTTGAAAGCCTCTCCATGAGAAGGGTATAGTTTTTTTAGAGTGTACATTTATAATTTGGCTTCACTAAAAGAAATACGGCAGGAAATACACCTTAGATCATTTGTATTTGTATAAGAAGTTACAATGTGGATCAATAATCCAGACCAGATTCAAATTTGTTAAAAGTTGGCGTTGCAGAAGTTGGCAAGAAGCAGGTTCTGGGTTTGAGCCGGAACCAGAACAAGTATTTCGGGCTGCCCCCTATGGCGCCAGCAGCACTGGGCCACCATCGGATATAAACCCTAATTGTAGTTCCTCTAACATGCTGTGGGTGGTAATTTTTTCCCCTCAATTGAGTAAAGGCTTACAGAGTTTAACAAGCAGGGGTGCTAGTTGAAATTCTGCCTCCTTCCGAAAGATGTCCACCCTCCAACCTGAGGTCCTTTTAAAGAATAATCAGTAGCTTTTCATGAGACCCACTACCTGTGCCCCAAATTAAGATTCCTTCAACGCTAGTTAAAATAGCCGCCCAGAGTGGCGCCTCCCCACCGAGAGGCTGAAGCTCTCAATCAAATGACAGGGAGTTGTGACCACGTACATTTTAATGTGTAACCAACCCAATTCCTTATAACTACCCCTGAATATGCCAGGTGGCAACACCAGCTGAGCTTTATAATCAGCTGCCAGTTGCAGTTAAGCTGAAAATCATTAGGCATATAATTGAATAGCTTTTTTTGGCATCGGGCTGTTTTTTTTTTTTTATTCACAGCAAAAAACATAATCACCAAATTTTAGTTACAAAATCTCATGCTACTATTGCATTTCATTGATACAAATTAATTAGTTTAATGATTAATATTTTGTTCTAATTAATTTCAATGTGGAGCAGGTTGAGACATATTTGCTTCCAGTTGCAAATTGTTACATAAAGGACAATCTGAGAACTTGTGAGATTGTTGCACCTCATTTATTTTCATTTTTTATTATGTCATATGAGTTTAAAAAGGAAATGCAGGCTGGGTCTGCAGCATCCATGAGCCTTCAAATGTTGGGTTAACTATAAGCTAGCAGACTAGCACGAAGCTACCATGTTTATGTGTAACCAAGTCTCATAAGACTTTTACAGGATTCAAACAGGACAGATGGGAATTATGAGAGGTGGATATACACTATAAAGATGATGATGCTGGTCTGTGAGTTGGCTTGCCCGAGCAGTAAAGTGAGGCCATGAACCATGGTCTGTACACACCGACCTGGAGGGTTTGACTACAGTAGTCCCCTGCTGGGAGGCTGTGGAAACGCATATCATCGCTTCGTTTGGCACGGCCTGGCTAAAATAGAGAAAACCAGCCAAAATAAGTAACACCTGTGTGGCTGTTTTGGGTCTGTGATCCTTCCTCAGCAGACAGACCTTGGCTGTAATGGGTTGATTGTAGTGACTGGAAACATTAGCATCCTGGAAACCTTTTTAAGGTGGCATGGTTTGTGCACAGCGTCACCAGTGGGTGATTTAAACCACCCAGAACATCATTGACACCCATCAACCGAGCATCGGTGACGAGGTGAGGTGCCCGCGCAAAGCCCAAAGGATGTTAAGACAATACCCACCCCAGCAACAGCCTGTTCACCGCACTGCCATCTGGCTAACGACACAGGAGAACCCGCTGTCCTATAGTTCCACACTAAAGAGCAACGCCTTTCCTCGGCCTTGACAAATCCTCAAAACTCTGTTCCTCAATGTAAAACTAAAGAAAAACTTTGCCAACTATTGAAGAAAAGGCCTATTATTAGTATCATATACATCACGATTACACCCTTTTGTTTTGGTTAGGCGACATCTAGGTTCTGAAGGTCGTATAACTTACGTTTCTTTTTGTGTAAAGTTATCGTAGGAGGATTTCGTGGATTTGAATTCTGGATCCAAATTTTACGAAACAATACAGAAGGAAGAAGTACATTGTATTATTACCTTTTTTCACCTGAATAATGCCTCTATAAAGCGACTAAAAGCAACTCAACGATCATCAATTCAAAGAAATGCTTTTAAATTTTTCAGCATTTTCAATAAATGTTGAACCTTGAGCCACAGTAATTCTTTGTTTCCCAATGAGCAGAACTAAAAAACACACAAGAGCACACACGCTCACATAACACGTAACACCTACACAGCATGCCCACATTATAACAGTGGGTGCTTTGTTATCGACACGAGGCTGGATAGAAAGCAGTACTTTTCCGTGGCAGCATGAAACAAGTGCAACACATTTAATTGCTGTATGGTATGGTGTTACTATAAGAAACCAGAAAGAATTATTGTTATTTAAACAAAGCCCCCGTGAAGATGAAAATATCACAGCAGCTATAGAGAGCAAGGATGTGCAATGAAGCAATGAAAGTTTTGACATCATGGTACTTTATTGTTTTGACACTGATCATCACCAGCCTATTGGAACAAAGCAACAATTTGATCTCTCTGGATCTCTTTGGCAACTTTTTAAAACTTTTTACATCTTTTAGTAAAATTCTCCGTATAAATCACCTCAGCAGCAAAATATAAGATTATTATTACAGCTGCAGTGGTGGAAGTGTTAGTATTCAGATGTTTAATTAGTGCCACTATATAATACTCCATTCCCAGGGGCGACCTCTGGGTGTGAAAAGTGAAGCCAATGCAGAAGTGGCTTAAAGTCCTTTGAATAACCAGCAGGGGGCGCCTCATCTGGTTGCAAAAAAAAGTCAGATTGTAAAGAAATATATGAAAGAATGGTCCTACTTCCAGCTTGATTTATTATCTCAGTAAACATTGTAAACACGAGTTTATGGTCTGAATCTGTATTTTCAAGTCTTCTTCAATAAAGCATGATGTTAATTTAGTACATTATGGTCCATTTAGAGTCAAAACCATGACAAGGCAGGGGCTTTGGGGCGGGGCTACCTTGTGATTGACAGGTCGTAGCAGATGTAATATTGTCCTAGTAAATTTGACAGTTTATTCATATTGAATTTGATCCCGGAGATTATCATTAACTGAATTTTTACAACATTAAGGCCAAATGTCCCGATACAGTAATAAAAATAAAATCCAATAATGAATCACTACTGAGAGAAAAGTTTCATCCCTCAGGAAATGTACAGTCGTGTCCTTAATAATGATATTGTTTTCACGTTGACATTGACTGACATGTGGATAACCCTTCATCTTCCAGGTTATACTGAAGGTGATAACAAGGTTTTACACTCCGTGGATCGGAACTGTTATAGTGACAGAATCAATTAGTCTCCAATCAGACGAATGTGCTAAAGAGTCTCATTTTATTTTGTACAAACACGAGAGGAGACGGGGCAACGCGGGGAAAAGAAAGGCAATCCTTTTGCTCCAGTGGCCCATGGCAGATAGATGATTTCTCCAGGTAGATTTTGTATTTTTTTTTTTTTTTTTTAGTTTAGCTGAGCTGCATTGATTTGGCAGCATCGGGTGGATGTCACACATGCACTGAACAATGCTCAATGACTTTGCTATCCTATTCCCATTTAAATTGCCTCTACATTTCCTTTCTGACACCTGTTTAAATCAATGCCTTCCTCTGCAGGTCATGGGCTGAATGTACTAAGGCGCACACCAGCCGCCTCTCAAATCCACTAAAATCAACACAATAATTGAAATATTTTCAAGCTGATTACACCGAAGCCCGGGGCTTGGCTGGTTGCTAAGAGTATGCTCCCTAGTTGCTAGGGGGAGTAAATCATCCTGCATTATTTGATTTTTGTTACTGATATGAAACTGCTAGTCCCTCGATTAAATGTCTCACAGTCAAACACCTAGGGGACGGACAGGAGAGGAAAAAATAAAATAGTCGCTGCGAAGCTGTAAAATAGCATCTCTAACTTCTCTCCACCATGGGGCTTCCACACAAATCTATCTGCTTGTTTATGTTTGTTCCCGCTGAAATAAACAAAAGCTCCGGCTCTGCTCTCATTGAGGAAAAACAGAAAAGACAGCGAAATATCCCACAACTCCCACATCACACTTTGGTAAGATCATGAGTAATCTATCTGTCCCTCTTATCAAACCAGATTGCAGAGTCGGAACCATGATATATATATATATTTTTCGGAGCAATCTCAGTTCGATTTGGCCGCTAACAGTCTTCTAAATAACAGTCAGTCACAGACAACGAGGGAAACATTGACCGAATAATATACTGTCGTAGAAGATTCAAAGATAAATCACCTTGACTTGCATGTGTCACAATTTATAAACATCTTTTGTTGCTCTTTGCTGCATCTTAGTCAATATAGTCAGCGGGTATTATATATATATAGCCGGGAAATGTGTTTGCTGTAAATATGAGTCCACCTCAGCTGATCGTAACGAGCTCTAATACATTTATTCCGCATGCAAAAAAGAAGGGAACCGCAGTCTACGCCATGGATCCGATGCCCGCTGATTACAACTGGACCTCCACTCTCATTCCATTTAATATTACTACTGCATTGAAGAGGATTTCCTCCAAAGACTTGTCAGACATTGAGGGCTGCTCCAGCCGGCCTTGTCAAATGAGATCAGTGCTCGCCATAATGGTGGGGTCAAGTGGAGGGGCAGCCTCTCAACTCCATAACAGCCTGACAGCGAGCGTTATATTATGCTCCGTAAGTATTAAGTACAGAGCGCCGTTCTACACGTTACAAAACTGCAGACGCACTTGACACACAGCCAAGGTGCGCCATATCATTAAAAAAAGAAGAAAAAAAAAAATGCTGTCAACGTAATCCCCCCCCAAATGGGTGTTAGTTGAATTAGTTAATCTACTTATGCAACTTTAGATTCTATCTATCAAAGGAATAAACTCCTGTGGAGAGAATACAAGCCACTTAGTGCTATTCCTTGACCTCGGCTATGAGCTATAGGAGCAGGGAGGAGAAAGCTGCCTGACAGCTCCGCTAAGGGAGGGTGAGCGGTGATCAGGACCCGCTGCTAAATAAACACCGGGGCCCCTTCATTAGCCAGCTCTGGCTCCGGGGTAGTTGGAATCGATAGAGCAGACCCCCACTCTTTTGTTTTTTATTTACCAACTAGCACATTTCTTGTAGCTGAGTTGTCTTTAAACGGCGGTCGCTGTTTAACTGCTTTATTCAGCCTCTGTATGAGACCATCTGGTCCCCCTGTCCTGTAAGTCTCTTCTAAAGCCCAGGCCTGACAAGCAAGAGATATGTCAATGCAGTCCTCAGCACAAAGCAACATCTGCCATGCCTGACGCCCACTATTG
>CM056839.1:18030895-18035895 GCA_029853015.1 Chelidonichthys spinosus | reverse complement strand
AGAGATGAGCAGCGAGATCAAGGAAGCAACGTCACGGTGGGGTCATGTGGACGGCCGCACGAGCATCCGAGCTGCTGGAATTTCTGACACAACCGAGAATGACTAAGCCGAATTATGGCTCCGCATGTCACCAGCCAAACCGACGCTCGCTTCCAGTCCAGCTTTTAAACAATCTTCCATCTTAGTGGCGTGTTGACCTCAGCCCCTGGGGGGGGGGGGGGGGGGGGGGGGTTAGATTCCCAACTGACCACGAGCTCGAAAAAATGCATTCATGGTATTCTGGGCCCCCAAGGATGAAAGCCAAGTAGCATATGTAATGATCTTGTTGTTGTCGTTTTTTTGTCTCTCGGCCCTCGTCTCACTTTCAAAGCTCTGGCCAGCAGCGGGTTCAGCTTTTACTCACGCAAGTTAATTGCAGTGATGTGGAGGCGGCGGTAGAGAGGAACACAAAAGAGAAAGACACCTTTTGAGATCTAATTTCAACGTTTAGTTTGTGAGAAGAAAACCAGACAGAATAACGGCAACGACTATTAAATCGAAACCAGTGTCGGAGGAAACTGTAGTCATTTGTGCAGAAATGACGAGCTTCCTCCGATATCATCAGTTTAGAAGCAAATGATGCCTCTTCACTTAAGTGGTGCCGACAATGCAACTCCCCACTGAGACAGCGAGCACACACGGCAACGCACCGCTCCACTAAACTGCCGTTACATAAACAGCTCTGCTGCAGATGATCAGAGTTTCCTTGAGCATCCATAAAGGCGTCGTGAGAATGAGAGAAAAACCGCCAGCGCTGTGAGAAAAACAGCAACTTATAACTCAATTAGCTTCAAAAAAAGCTATAAATAAATAGTGTGGAGCCGGGGTTTGTTCACATGACAAGCAAGTTTTAAGGATCCGCACCAGAAACCTGCACAACAGACAAAATCTAACACTGAAGAACATGACAGCTGCATGAAAGACTTCCGTTGCTCTCAAACCTACAGAAGCTGCAGAGCTGATGTGCAGATAAACAGAGCAGCACTTCAAAGACTGACGAAAACAGCAGAAATACAGTTTCTCTACTCTACAGAACTACGGGATTATTAGTTTGAATTATATGGGATTCACACAATCTATTAAAGGACCATATTAATATCCAATCTTAGCTGATTATTCGAGTCGTTTGGTGTCAGTCAATTAAAGGTCCTTTAGTCGATTCATTGCTTTTTTTCTTGCCGATTCGTTTCCAAGAAACTTATGAGTTAAACATAAGATTTAAAGTTGTGTAAAGTTAGAAATCTGTCGATTTAATTAGTCGCCATAGAATTTCTTTGGTCAAGGACAACACCTAACATCAGTAACCTGTTCGATACATGACCTCCAGATCATTAAGGATACACTTTGATGGCTCCCGACTTTGTTCCGATGGCCATAAGTTCCAGCTTGGGGTCAAAGGCCAAAGCACTGGGCTGATGAGGGAAGCCATGCTCCACAGTCTACAAGAGAGAGGAGGCAGAGAGACAGACAGACATTAACACATGACACATTTCATTCTTTTGTTGCTTCCTTTAACACCCTGCATGCCAGTCAGTGAGGCGTCTAAAAGGGAGGACCGCCTTAATAAAGCGAGGGGAAAGTTCTTAAAAAGCACCGAGGGCAGCAGCATTGCTTTATTACAGCGCTCTGCAGACTTTGCTAAATGGGATTAACATAAATTCACAGCTTTCCCTTCTGCCCATGTGAGGAGAAAGCGAGGAGACAGCTGGGAAGGCAATTCGACCTGGAAAAAATAAAAAGTAAAAGAGCGGCAACACTTGGTAGAGAGATACCTAACCTACTTTAAAAGGAGGTCGAGGGTCTTTAAAGTTTTGTAGGTGAGTACATCTGACTGGTTTCTGTGTCCAGGAAAAGCATCAGGACAGTAAGACACGCTGGCTTCTATTCATTTATAATGGCAACATGCCGTCATACATCACTCCCTTATTAAATCGGGCCTCATTATCGGACTCCTTCAAGTGGCTAACGCTTGAAGTCCCGCCTGCTTTTAGTGTTGGTGCTGCACGCGCTCTGCGGCACGTTTTACAACACAGTAAAAAAAAAACTTCACACAATTGTGTCTGAAGGCTTATTTATAATCATGATTACAAAACTACTACGAATTAACTCTTTGGTTCTTTAGAGAACCGTTCTGAAGACACAGACAGTCACATCAAAGTAACACTCCTGTTGAGAGACCACCTCTGTGACAGTCGGGGCAGCTGGTGCAAACATTCAAAAAGTGTGTGTGTGTGTGTGTGTTGTCACAGCGCAACAAGCTTTAAACTTTAGACACGAGGCGCCAATTCATCAACATTTAAAAACGTACGTCTGACAACCTTCACACTCTGCTGCTGTCAAAGGCCTTTACTTTGGGAGCGTTTGTGACGTTCTCCAGATCATTTGTGATAGAAAATAAACAATATTGAAAAATGCGCCATTTTTCTTTGTCATAAATAGGCTTGGGATGATATGAACATTTCATATTATGTTTATCTGGGCAAAATCAAAGAAGGAAATTCACATTTTGGGAGTTTTGGACTGTTTGTTCGACAAAAAGAACAATTTGAGTTCTGGGAAATCACAACGAAAAGAACTTTTTTCACCAGATCAAACAAATAATTGAGAAAATTAAGCTCATCCAGAGAACATCTTATTTCGCTGCCACCAACCAACTCCGTCTGTTGTTGCCGTCTCTCTCTGCAGCAAGAACATCCCAACTATTTCACAGATTCTTGCAGCAACAATCACATTTGTGCTTTTATATTTGCATTCCTAAAAAAATGCTGGTGTTCGTTTTGTCTGTGCACGACAAACTGTGGCTCTCAACATCAACAAAGTTGCACAGTGCTCTACTTTTTGAGAGGCACCATGCAGAGAGGGAGGGAGAGAGACAGCAGCCTCACCTCACCAGAGTTCAAGGCCACAGCATCGATTTCTCTCTGCACAGTTAGTCTATAATACGAGCTCAGACCCTCTTGGCACCAGCAAGTCATGCAACTGATGATTGATATGCACTATCAATATGATCGCCGACCTACTTCTAGTTGCCATGCTGGCTGGAGCTGATGTTACCTGAGGAGGGAAGCTGAGGTTGACTGTACACAAGCTGGTTTATATCCATGTGGATGAAATCTGACACTCACTGTTCTCACCCTCTAACCCTCCTGCAAAGCCTTTAATGTAACGTTACAGTGTTATGGCAACTTTTATGGAAGAATAAAAAAAAGGGGGGAGGGTGGGGTCAAGACTGTCAACACACTGACAGCCATCTTGATCAATATGTGAATGAAATATGGGGGTCACGTTACTCACACATGATAATCCGCATCACTCACGCCATCAGCTGCTGCTGCCTGATTACAGTAACGTCAGCTCTGCAGAGGTAAGTTACCCCCAGGTTCTTTGGCCTCGTTTTGGCTGAAAGCCAATTAACACACATACACGCACGCACGCGCGCGCGCGCACACACGTCAACAAAGCGCCCCGCGAGCCTCCAGCCTGCACTAAAATAAAATATAAAAAACCCCATCAGCAGCAGCAGTTTGCTGCTAATTTCTGCTTTCAGCTGGAGGCAGCAGAGAGGAGCGGCCGGGGCCAAACGCTGCAGGGCTCGACTTAGAAACAAACCCGGAGATAAGATAGATAGTTTTGGGGAGAAGAGGAGAGAAAGGGGAGGAGGCGACCCTCGCTCCCTCTCCCTCCGTCCCGTTACTTTACCTTGTTGAAGGCGAAAAGCTCCTGTTTAATCTTCTCCCTCTGCGGGTCGGTGCCCTGCCGTCGAAACCTAAACTTCATCATCTTGAAGCCGGGCTGTTAGGGCGGGCAGGACCGGGGGGGAGGGTGGGGGACGGAGAGGAGAAAACGCGGCGGGTTCTCGGCGGTGCTGTCGGGCGATGCTAAGCTAGCTAACTAGCCCATGCAGGCTGCGACGCTGCTGCTGCTGCTGCTGCGGCGGCGGCTCTCCTCCCTCCTCTCTGTCTCCTGGTGCCGTTTAGGTCGTGGTGGGTTTGACCACACAGCCCTCCCTCCTCCACCACCACCACCCCCAACCCACCTCTTCCCGGTTCACACGGACCCCGCTGTTGTTAACCAATGGGAGCGAAGAGATCTGCGAGCAATTACCCAGAAACGCCCACACAGCCGACCGCTGAGGAGGAGGGGGGGCGCTCGGTTTGTAAGCGCAGGACGCCCCGGATGCAGCGCCGCGCTCACGTCCGTCAACGCGAGTCGTCAAACGGCGAGTCTGTTACAAGAAATTAAACTAGCAGACAGTATATTGTTTTAAATAGTTAGTAGAGGCAGAGCAAGTTAACTTGTTCACCTTCAATCTTTGAAAACGTGTTAATATATTTCTGTAAATATACAACAGCTGTGTTGTTATTAATGACCCGTTGTTTTCTATGTTTCTAGGGAAAAATAATTAATATTATTATTTAAAATAAAATGGCAGAATTAAAAAACTTAATATTTTATCTTTCAAAAATAAAATAAAAAATGCCTGTTGAAAACCAGCATTCACCTCTGATTTAGGTTTTTATTTTTTGTCTTATTTTTTGTCTTAAATGTATATAAAAATATATAAAT
This sequence comes from Chelidonichthys spinosus, assembly GCA_029853015.1. NCBI lineage: Eukaryota > Metazoa > Chordata > Actinopteri > Perciformes > Triglidae > Chelidonichthys > Chelidonichthys spinosus. The sequence continues at coordinate 18,031,290 of CM056839.1, read as the reverse complement.
TAACCAAATTCACACACCAGAGTAATTTATGCTACAAACTTTAATGTACAGCATTTATTCACATGCATTAGTATGTACAACAGCTATTTACAAAAACATATAAATTATATAAATAATCATTTTTAATTAGTGCAAAAGAGTTCAGTGATGTGGCCTTTAACTGTACTTCCCCAAATGTTTTCCCCCTGTTGTGTCTTTCCCTTGATTTCATGACGTGGAGGAACATTTGAACAATATCATTATTTAATTTGTGGCCTGTTCCTGTGGCTGCCTTCTTGTGTTTTCATGTTTTAAAAGCATCTGTATAAAAAGAAAATCGTAGGGGTTCACAGATAAGTTATGTAGGCTACTCTACTCTTGCATTGTTTAGTGCAAGACCACATTTGTAATTAAAT